>JAWRVF010001131.1:0-105758 GCA_036785485.1 Physcomitrellopsis africana
TGATGTGACGCAGGCAGGTCACCGGAAGATGACCTGGTGGTCCGGTCGTTTGTCTTCTTTCTCGACAACCAACCCCACTACAGGGCGCATTGTCCGCAGAGCTTTTACCAAGTCCTGGTGAGTTCGGCACTTTTGCAGTCTTTCTATAAGTAGTATCCCTCGCTGTCAATTATTGCTAACTGCTAGATGGAATAGGTTCCCTGCAAGCTTCGGGACGAGACATTTTGTGTTATCTTTAAGCATTTCTTGGAGGAATTCAGCAATTTTGAGGGAAATTGACGAGGTTTTGAAGGAATGAGGAGGGTTTTGGTATCTTGGTTGTGCGTTACGGCTGTGGTAGCCGCGGTGTGCTGCGTGGCCGTTACGGCTGAGGAAGCAAGAGCCGTCAGGGACCATGTGGCGTTGCACAGATATTCCCCTAGGTCCGTGCGGATGGTGTCCGAGCAAAATGGGATCGCGGGTGGTGCCCGCGTGCCTCATGAGGAGCGCGTCGATGGTAAGGCATTGCAGTGGAATTTTAATCCGTTCAACCGGTTTCAAACGTTCGGAGTGCGGAGGGAAAGCCATGGGCACAAGAAATGTGGAATTGCTTCCAAATTAGGCTCGTGGTGGTCGAAAGTGTTTCGGTATGGGAGTGATCACCATAACGATCACTATCGCCATCACCATCTTCACCATGAGCACGATCATGAGCACCGGTTTGAGAGTGATACGGAGCATCATCACCACAAGCTACATTCTTCATTTGGATGGGATTTGCTCGGCAAGACTGGCCGGTGGTTTTCTAGCATTTCATCTTCCTCTTCTGACGAACCTAACTTGATTGTAAGTAAATTGATGTGCACCTGCTGCATTTGTGTGTATATTCGTCAAACACAACATAGGTTCTCAGAAGTGTATGCAGTAGATAGGAATTCTTTAGTCATTCGTTTCTTTTAAAACTACATTATATTTTTGAACAAGCTTACTTATCTTTTGCAGACGGTTTGATTCTCCCACGAATTTATGGATACATGTTTGATACAGTATTCTATTGATGTCGTTGAAAGAAGCAACATAGTCTTGCGATTCTAAAGGCTATGCATTGTCCAAGAAGGTCATGTTTCGATACGTTGCGAATATTGTAGAATGTTCTGTAGTTAAAGAATGACGAGCTTATACCAAAACCACTTACAAAGTTTACATAAATTAAGCTTAGAGGTTGCGTGTTTCATACCAGGATACAATTACATTGGGAATTTTATTTTATTTTTTCTTGATTGAGTCCAGTCTCCGATTGATTTCTTGGACATGTTCTGAATTTCAGACTTGGAGGGAGCCAGCAGATAGAAGAAAACCCCCTATTGTTGAATCTGTGACTGAACCTTTGGACGTGCACGCACTGCAAAAGATTTCAAAACCGAGTCTGTCATGTTCTTTACGGGAGAAGCTTTCTCATGTTTTTGCAGCTGTTTCAGAAGAGATCATTACAACCACGAATGGCCCTGATAACTCCAACGTTCAATCAGGTGGCCATGCATACTAAACACTTGAATCCTGAAATCTCATGATGATTTCAGCTGTTCTATTACTTTTAAATTTTTTGTGTCCTTAAAATATTGTAAGTTTTGAACATGACTTCTTTCGTAAAGCAGAGTTTTCTTGACTATTTTTTATTATCTTACTTTAACTCCTTCCTCTTTTTTCACCTCGTCCTCCTTCTTCTTCTTCTTCTTCTTCTTCTTCTTTCTTTCTTTCTCAAAGTTTTTGTAACGGTTGCGCAATTGATGTCTGAGTATTATATTTTCGAATTTGGTTTAGTTTCTCCTTTGAAATCTCTGTAACTTCCTTTAGTAAGAACCTCACACTGTGAAATAGTGTGTCTTTCTACTTTTCATAATTTGTTCTTACATGTGAGTAGATGTGATCAAGAGAAACCTGAAGAAGTTCATGGGAGACTCTATGCAGCTCAGAATCATAAGAAGTGTATGCGACACCAGTTCAATGTCTTCATGTGAGCAGGAATTTGTAAGTACGCCTAGTATCCTCAAATCTATCAGCTGCTCTAATCTTTCTTTCTAACATTCGGGATAGTGGATTTTGCGGCCTCTCAATGGTAGTGGCTTGCTGTCGTGGTTCTGTTGTAAAATCAGATGCATCGGTAGGTTGTGAATGTTTTGGCGCAGTTTTGGCACTGGCTAAAACGGGCTGGGCTTGGTTGGGTTGTAAAAGTAATCAAGTCAACCATTTCCCTGTCGGAGTTAACCGCGTATTCTATTCAATTGCTATTGTTTGACGTTGAGCTTTTGATGTTGTTTTTACAGTGTGATGTTTTTCTCAGCCATCCTAGGAGTGGAATTCTCATGGCCTTCCGTGTTTTAGGCCTTGATCCAGTGAGAGCTGCTATCAATCCGGAAGGTGTTGCTGCACATTTGGTACCTTCCAGGTTTCAGACCAAGTCACTCATGTCTAATAGTGAGTTGCTAATGATCACAAATCTGGAAAAGGTGAGCTACATGCTCAAACCAAACCAAGTAGAGATTGACCCAACGAGTTATTGCTTCAAATTTTTATCCTCCTGGATAATGTATAATATCTTTTATCTTTTGAGTTCTCATGTCTCATGGTTGTGCATGGAGTTACAGGCTTGCAGTTTAGCGCGCGTTATTTATCAAGCTGTTCTTAAGGCAGAGCCGAATGAAGAGACCACGCCAGTTTTATCGCTTAAGCTCAGGAACATATTCTCCAAAGCCTTTGGTGGAGAGCTGAACCCATGTAAAGGTAATTTCTAATGGCACAGCTATGTAAGTGGTTCCTTGCTATGCTTCTAAATCCACTATTAGTTTGTTAATGAATCATACATGGCGCTTCAACCTCTGCATGAAATACAATCAACGGTCTGCTTTATAATTTTTAGGCACTAACGTTTTGTGTCTGAAACTTGAAAGTCATGTAATTTGTGTTGTTTTGATCAGCCTGCTTGCGACAGGAGATTTTCAGGTTGAAAAAATTGACGAAGGAAGCCATGACCGAAGTTTGTGAAAACCCAGCTGACTCTAATCTGGGAGAAGCAGTGAGTTCGACTCATTCTTCTGGCCCGCTGATAATGTAGTAGTTGCAATCCTTCAATTATTAATCAAGGAACCATCTGACAGAAAGTTCTAGTTCCTAGGATCTCTGATTAAATTCCTATTGTTACAGAATGCTCAATGACAACAAAACTGAAACTATTGCCCAGTAAGTTAATTTCTATTTAGGTATCATACAAGATGCAAATTGAGGTAAAGTCTGCGAATGGGTGGACTCTTGAATTCATATTTGGATGTTTTGAATTTGAAGTCGGGTTTTTTGTAGGTATGGATGAACCTGATTTGTCTCTTTTTGGCAGTGCAATTTTGCAAAAGAGAATAAGTTTATATTCAAGACACTGTTTGCATACAAGTTCAGGCTTTGGGAGAAGGCTGCTGCTGTTTGTAGAAATCGTAAGGAATGTGGCCCTCTGGCAACCCCCTCCGTTGACAACTCTGAACAAGCAACAAATGCCGAAAGAGTGCATAAGTTGCATCTTACCCGTGTTAATGCTAGCACTTTCCGAAATCCAAGAGGGGTGGAAGTCAATCCTATGAAGGCCAGTTTCATCCATTGGTCAGTACCATTCTTGACACAGAATTATCCTCAGTTTTGAACATGGCTAGACAAAACTTCTGCCTGTGATTCTTATTAATTTTAATCATGACTTCTTGAACGTTGCGCTTTTGAATATTGATGGAGCAACCATAGATGAATTTTGTAGAGCAGCCTACTTATATGCCAAGGATTTATTCATGTCAGGATCAGTTGAGTTGTTTAGTTTTCCAGACATGATAAAGTGTGAAGTCTTCTGTGCAGGAGGAGGCAGAACTGTAGGCAACGAACTCTCCACAGAGTTGCGATGCTTCGGGGACACAGCTTGGATGCTATTGCATCTCAGTTGTTAAATGGTGGCGATGATCTATCGCTACAACCTGGAAATGGTGCACTTATAGTAGTGGATTTCGTGAAACGTCCTCAGTTTGAGCTTAATCAAGGATTGAATGTGGTTCCTCTGTTAGAGGATCCATCTACCCCTAAGAAGAACTTCTTTCATGGTACCATGAACATGGAGGGTTTTGAAATGCAAACATCTGAACCCAGGTTAGCAGGCATGGCGGAGCTAGAGTCCCTTCGTGAGTTTTTGAAGAGACCCCTACTCGACACCAGACCCGCGTATGTGGATACGTTGGTGGAGGACGCGATTGACAAGCCTCACATTGTTCCAGATGTGTTGCCTACTGCCACTCTTGATACTGATAGCATACTTGAATTGCCCGCCAGCAATGACGCTAACACGGAGCATCCAGATGTGTGAAAGTTTTCTTGAAAAGTGCCTGAAATGCACAGGTGACTCATGGCTGTTGTCGAATGCAACGGGAACGGTTATGAGGATGCATGGCTCGATGTTGAAGCCTAGGTTGTGAAAACTATCCATCTGGGAGGACTTCGCCTGAAGCCCTTATGTATTTCTGAAGTCTGGATGTTCTTTCTGAAGGCAGTTAGAAATATGCTGTCATTAATGAGATGGAACTTGTGCTGGTGTACGAGCAGCCCAAGATCACGTGAAATAATCTTTATCCTTTTGCTGTATATATTTGAAGAATCAGCCCACTCTAGAGACTAGAGACTATATTAATGCTTATAGATTGTCCAGATCTAGATGTCTTAAGTAATTATTGGGTTGTATTCCTGAACATTCTAGTGGCTGGTGTGATTCTTTAGATGTATGTATACCTATCTCCGCAACTGTAATAAATCCCATACTTTTATAATGCACATTTTTTTTATTGATTATCCCAAGGAGTCTAGACTAGGCACTGAATTCAAGCTTTCATGATGTTACTGTGCACAATTAGGTCCAGCAGTGAATTAGTCATGGTATTTCATATACTGTTCTCTCATGTGCACCTTAGTGGTATGTGGCAGCATTAATTTAGTTAGCCATGTATGAGGTGGAATTCTACATTTTATTTTTATTTTTTTTCATTTTTCATTTGGTGAATGGCACAAACAGCAAGACAGGTACAAGATACTTGGGTAGCACTAATCCCAAGCTGCCACTCAGTTATCAAGTACCAGCAGAAGTGTGATATTTGTACACTATCTGATGTATATGTGGCTGTTTTAGAAGCCATCCAGAGGACCAATATCACCCAACCCATGCTTAATAGTGTGGACCAACATTAAACACAGACTTCATGGTTGCCAATTTCTTAGAGATCTTGGTTGTTTACATTCAATATGATATTACAACCCTAGACTAATCTGTAATTTGAACAATGTCTAAAGGCAACCAGACACACTTGTAAGTACACATTTCTGCTGATGAATGTTGTATTTATTTGTTAATTTATTTATATGATTTCTTTCAATTTTAAATTTGGAATCACCTTGTGGGTCTAACAAATCATTGATTTTGAAGAGGGATGGCAATGCTAGAGCTAGACCTAGGGACACGTGTAAGAGTTGGTGCTTGCATAATTATTCAATGTCACATCATATTGAAGTAGTTCTCAAGTTACAACCACAGATCATTATCAATTTTTTATTTGTGTAGATTTGAATCAGTTTAAAACAGAAAGATTTTATGGAAAATTTAGTTTTGGTCTTTTTTAAAGGTTACAAGTTTAGTAGCCTTAAAAGACTTATCACTTCTAATGGCATGAAAACATAGAAACATCTGCATTTTCCTCTTCTAAGTAAATTATCCATTGTAGCTAATGACATATATGAAAGATGGAAGCACTTCCTTAGGCACATTAATATTTTAGGAATTATAGTTTATGAAAATAAAAAACAATTAAATAGATCAATACACAATACTAAAAATAATGTATTGAATAACATCTTCATAAATGAAAATAAGAGGTATGGAAGGCTTTGAAGCATCTAAGCATCATGACAAGTTTTTGACCCACAAATACTCAATGTCTTAATTTGTCCACATCCAATATAGCAAATCATGAAGGCACTTTTTACTAGTTTTCTTCTTCTTCTTTATTTTATTTGAATAATCACCTTTTTCTCTACCAATATATCTATCTTGTTATCATAATAAAAATCCAATCCACAAATGCTTTAGCAATGTCTTGTAAGGTGAGCAACCCGCAATTCTCCCCAACTTTTCCAACATTCCATATCTCTTTTTCTTTTTCTTTTACTCTCCTCTTTGTCATTATTTCCTCTACTGGATTTGTCCTTTGGGTACTCCTCTTCCACCAGCAGCCCTTTTTTCATGGTGGGAGGAAAGGATATGCTAGGGAACATCCTTCCCTTAAGCTTGAGAAATTGGACAACTCTATTGATGGTTTGGTGCATAGAATGTTCTTTCTGGTTGGAGTGTTGGACCTCTCTCCCTCCCATTTTATATGACATTGCACTTTATGCTCAAGCATAGATGAAGTTTGTTGAAAAAGATTGCACAATCTATAAATTTTCTACCAAAACCTATCAACTGTTCTGTTAATTTTGACTGTAATTTTCTTTTGTTGCATGAGAAACCTGACAAAGTGAAATTTATTGCATAATATATTTTCTAATCATATGATTGTGGGATGTTGCAAGAACACACAACTAACTTGTGTAACACGAAAAATCATCCACTAGAATTATATATATATATATAGAGGGGGTTGCTAATGTCACCACAATTTGCCATCTATCATATATCACCACAATTTTTGCTACTACCACCACAACTTATTCTTATTAACTTTTCAATTATTCTTTATTAAAAGTAAAATTTCTTTCTATGTAATTTTAAAAAACAAAACATAATGGAAATATTAACATAATTTTTTATTGGAATTAAAAAAAAACTAATAAAATATATTGAATGGGTAGCAAGTTGTGGTGGCATTAGCAACACCCTATATATACATATATGTATGTATATTACAAAATACTAATTAAGTGGGATTTTAGTATCCATTTCATGGATGATTTATTGGTTTGTCAAATGTGATTTTTAAGCTTTTTATTCAAAATAAAATCTACATCTACATCTTTATAATTCTAACTTCCAAAACTTATGTAATATAAAGTAAGTAAATATATAAAATTCATTAAAACTATTGGGATTAAGAACAAAAATTTCTTGGCTAAAATATATTTTAGGATTAATTAATTAATTAATTAAAATTATATTCAGTTTTTACCAATACATTTGATAGGGTTCAATGCAAAAGACAAATCATGAAGAAATAAGAAAACCGCATAAGCAAGTCCTCTAAAAAATTTGTTTTAATATTTTACAAAAAGTTCAAAATAACAAAATCTCACGAAAAATACTTTCAAATCGAAAAATCATATCTCTGACACACATGTGTGTGGGTAGATGTATGGATGGATGTGAATTGACCTCAATTCAGAACTTCGTCAAGAAGACCTCCACCAGCGAGCCAAGACCTCCACCAGCGAGCCAAGACCTCCACCAGCGAGCCAAGACCTCCACCAGCGAGCCAAGACCTCCACTAGCGAGACAAGACCTGTACTTGCGAACCAAGACCTCTACCAGCGAACCAAGACCCCTACTTGCGAACCAAGACCTCCACTAGCGGAGCCAAGACCTCCACGGACCCTTAGGCACTTTGTGGCTGCCCGGGAACTTCATCCATCCACCTCCACCCATTCACTCATCCATCCACCCACCCATCCACCCATCCATATATTCTCCTCCAAAGATTCCTCCCTCTTCTACACCTTCAGGTTTTGATCCACCTACTCCAACCCAGCGACAGAAGCTTCCCATCAAACCAGGATGGATGATCTCATCATATATACATGTATGGCTTGCATCCTGTAGAGCCCAGTCCACATGTTGTGGGCTATTCTTAGGCCTTAAGCTAAGGCTAATGCTACTTCATGCTTGGATCCTTGACAATCTGTGGCCAGCATATCCTTGAGAAGCACAATGTGAGTGCAGGTTGGCTAATTCAAGATACTTAAATGAGATTGAATGAGAAAAGTCTGCCAGGAACTTCTTTTGCCTTTCACTTTTTGATTCTCATATCCTGGGGATTCACTATGTATGCAATGTCAAAAAAATAAAAATAAAAAATATCAAAAATCGCATCTAATATAACAGTAACCTTACAAAAATAGAATTTTTAGTACAAGTGTATAATTCAATACAGAAAATTTGTAATATTTGTTCCTCAACTATTACAGAATACTTCTCATTCAATCCAATTCATATAAATAAAAATAATTGATCCACTTATTTATACTTTTATTGATTACATTAAATAAATATGATTAGTTAAATGGAAATTTATCTTAAAACAATTCACTTCATAATCATTATGATTTTACTTGTTATTTTGTAAATATTCAGTCAAAATTTCTGTTACATGTTAAACTTTGGGGTTGTATATGTTGTTACAGTTCCTTTGTATCCTTGAAAAACTAAAACTAATGAAAGTGACCACAATTTTGAGTATTTCTTGATTGATGTTTGTGTTGTAAATATAGTAGTAATTCTTTTATAGATTACTCATATAAGTAATATTATAAAATTTGGCATGTCAATTTAGGTTTAGTTAAAATTTAGTTTATTTTTTTAAGCTTGAAATATCTTTTTTCTCTTTCAAATCTATGCACACACACATGTGTATGCATAAAAAAGTTTTATATAGTTATTCTCTTGATCTTTCACTAATTATGTACAGAGAATTAGATAGTATCATTTGCATGTTTATTTACTTATTTATTCCAAAACATGATAGTGCAAACAAATGCCGAATGTTAGCTTCATCTAAACTACAAGGGAAATAATATTTCATCAACAATGATACATTTACAAGCTGTACATAATAATACACCTTTTTTAGAAGTAAGTAGGGATGGAATAGCATTTACAAGGAAGGTTTGTTAATATATAGGTTTATTTGCAAAGCAACATAAATTTAATGTGATGAGTTCCACCATCCATTAAAACTCTTCTGTGTACATTCTGTGCATAAACCAATTTGTATCAATGCTTCATTCAATTGCTCATTCATTCCAATGACTGTGTTTAAATTGTTAAAAGGCTCTCCAAAGTTAACACCTACTTTCAAACTTCACTAACACAAGCTCCTAGCTTAAAACAAAAATTGAATTTTGAATATTCTAGCACAAAAGGCCAAAACCCACATTCAAAAGTTCAAAACAAATTCAATGTTAAGGAGTTTTGAATTATTCCTTCATTTTCACCACCATCTCCACCTCATCCCTGTGAAAACCTTCAGCTATTTTATTGGAGTGTAAATCATTCCATGTGGCAGATGACAATAAGAGCTCACCAGGCACCATGTGTCATGTTGATGTGTAGACAAAAGGGAGGCAAAAAGGAACATCATCCACTTGACTCCATCAACTAATGTTGTCCATGTACAGATGAGTGTGGTGGTCTCTTCACAACCAAATGGTTGAGATTGATTGAGTCAATGCTGTTATTGGTGCCAAGTCAGCACATTGTCGGCTTGATGGGAAACAATTCAACAAGTGGGGTTGTGACAGGTGGCTATGTTAGGGGTAGATGGTGAAAGAAGTGTCTCTAAAGCAAGAGTTGCATGGCAGACATGCATACATAAAAGCCTTACAAATCTCCCTACTTTCCAAAAAAACCACAAATGTTTGTAGGAATTTATTGAATGGAAAAATTATGACTCTAAGTGGATAACAAACTTAGTGCATGTTATACTTCAAAATGCACAGTATAACATTCTTTTGAAGGTTTAATAACATGAAACCAAAATTACAAAGGGGTGCTCCATTCTTAATCATTAAGAACTGAATGGTTTAAGAGCCAAGTGCCATGCAGTGTAAGTTGATTTTCAGAACACATGATTTAACATTTGGAGAATGGTGTGTAAGGTATTATTTTATTGACATGTTAGACATAATTAATAACACAATAGCAGGTCAACATTACTTATGTGAATATACACATGTAAACACATACACATAAACACACACACATCTTATAAGCAGAAAGGGCTGACCAACAAATACTTGTTGGATGACAAAAAGAACAATTAGGTTGCCCATCAAAATTTCCCCCAAAACAGCTACACATGTTTATTATCATTATTATCAGTATGTTTTAATTTTTATTTTTTAATTTTTTATGAATCCCTTTCACATTATAGTGGCAATAAATATTAATTCTGATTAGAGGATTTTTATGCAATGTAGCCCTCAGTTGTTGCTGCAATTAGCTAGAATATAGGAATGACTCACACCTAATTTTTAAAAAAAAGGGGGGGGGAGGGAGGGTAGAGGAAAAACTGTAATTATTTTACAAATTTATGGAATTTGTGGCAATTTTTTTCATATTTAAATATATATATATCAAGGTTTGGGTGATAGTAAATCAACTTTCAGAACCCTATTTTTCCCCTTATTTCAAGACAAACTTTGTACAAACTAAAATGAAGATCAAAGTTAAAACATACAACATACGACAGGAAAGAAATATGTGCTTGGCAATGGCTGGAGCTCTCAAAACAGCCTATTCTAGCCACAAAATGCTTCTGCTGATGTGGCAGCCATTGTCAATCAACTTTCCAGACAGAAACATAGATTGTTCCTACTGAAGTTCAGGGTTTGTGGGGACATTGTTCCCATGGTTATTCCCCAAATATGCCTTGGTACTTAAAAGGATGCTTTCTCAACTTACTTGTCAGCCTTGCAGACAAATTCAGTTATTATTTTTGTATTATTTAGCAATAAGGAGATATTGTCATGTTGGAGGAGGTGAGATCCCTTTGGTCAATTTGGGAAGGCATTGGATGAATAGACGAATTTATAAATGAATGAATGGCCATGCAGATGGCATTGTATGATTGAACGAGAAGCAAAGTCTGCCCATGTTGAAAACATTTCTTTCTCAACATGCCAGAAGGCCCCACTAACATGTTTCTGTCTGGAACACTCTTGGGTAGGGGTACCCCAACATACATACACAAAGCTGTCACTACAGAGACAAAAAAGGAAATGGATAAATTAATAATGGACTTCAAAGCTGGAGACCAGGACGGGGTTAGAGGTTGGGGAGCCACATGGCAAAATCCCACAACAATGAATATCTCCACCTTTGATAATTGTTTTGGAGAAGGGGGAAAACAGTGGGCAAAAGTGCATGGACTGTGGCATCAGAATTAGGAAGTTGGTGTCCAGTTTTGCAGCTGTTGTGTTAGGAGTGCTATTGTTGAAAGCGCTGCAGCAGTGGGTGTCAGAATTGCTTGCTGACAAAACTTGTAGTCACAAGGGTATGTTGTGAAATTACAAACTAGAAAATCTATGTCATTGGTTTTGGTCATGAATATTGCACAGTGGGACTCAGCTGACCATCAGCTCACCGAACAATGTTGTGTGATAATCTTTTGAGGAATTTTCTGTAGGTGTTTTGAATTCAGGGCATATTGTGTGTACAGGCTATGGTGAGTGTACGCCAAAGCAAAACACTTGGTACAATAGTACTTAAAAGGGTGGACGGTGTGCATCAGCTAAAGTGCTGGGGCCCCACTCAACCTCCCCCCTTGCCCTACTTGTGTCCTTAGTTACTTGCCAGGCTCTCCTTGTCCTCATCCTTTGCCTCCCAGCCCCACACACACACACCCCCCCAAAAGGTTGTTTGGGAACACTGAACTGCAGCCATTAGAGTTTCCCATTCTCAAAGAATAATATTTTTTTCCTTTATGATATGCTTTTGATCAGTAGTAACAATCATACTTTAAAATATAAAATACCAATATATGAGTAGTTTTTATATATCATAAAATTAAAAGTGTGTATTTTAAGAAATAGAATTGTTACTACTAAAATATTAAAAAATATTAAAATATCCTTGTCTAATTTTAATTTTTTTCAAAAAAATGCAATTAACATATATATATATATATATATATATATATATTTACATGCACTAATTTTGAATTTATAAAAGTATATGTAATGGATATACAATCATAAATGGTTTTAATTTTAAATAGTTTGAAATATTGTAACAATAAAATAATGCATAAAAATTAAAGTCTGAATATTTAAATAAGTTTATTGATATTAATAAAAAAAAACCTTCTGATTACACAAAAAAAATAAAAAAATACAGGAATACAAAATACAAAACTGCAATGCATACTACAATAAAATCAAACAAATAAAGAATCATGTGGTAATACTATTTCCATGGATTAAATTTAAAGTGTAGTTTTACTTGCTATAAATTAAATTAAATTAAATTTATGATTTTCATTTTTTCTCTTTTAATGGATTTGCTTAGACCACCCACTCTAAGTTTAAAATCCATAATAGAGATAATAATTTTTTTACAATTTCCAACTTCAAAATTTTTCCAGTTACTGTAGCCTCATTCTAATATTTCAGTAAAGTGACACATTACAAATAAAATAAAATAAAAATATGCCTTCACTCTCCAATACTGAAACAATCTTTTTCTACCAGTTCTTCCATCAATTTTGTAGTACTCCATAATAAATATCTTCTTACAAACTCTCTTGTCATTTCCTCGATATTAATGCCTTTCTTTACTTGTTCATCCCATATTTTACTCACATCCTCACATACACTGTCGTAAAAATCACTTATGTTGTGTGGATGTACAATCCACAAACTTACGTGGGTTGTACAAGTCCATGAGGTATCTTGTCAAAACGTGTGGATGTAAACCCAAAATGTGATAGGGACGAAAGTAAGAAACCATAGCTACACATTTCATCTAAAAGAGATGAAAAAAGTGAACGGAGTTTCATCTTGGCTTGTCTCCGAGGAACATCCAATCTACTCCACCTGCAGTTGCGTGGAAAGGAAGGGCGGGGGCGGAGTTGCATGGAAGCATGGAATCTGAGCTTCGGATTCTGAGATTCACCACCTCCTCGCGAAGCGAGCTAACTATCTTCGTTTCCGGCATTTATCCACGATTTCGACATCAATTTACACACAGCATTGGCTCAGAATACTAGCCTATCGACACGCTTCTTCCCCCCGCGTACAAACTTCTTCCCTGCTTCGCGTTTCTCCCTACACATCATCGTTTTCGTCGGCTTGTTTAGGGTGTGCGGCCCGCCGGGGATATGAGGCACGGTACTCCGCCAGGTGTCTGACATATTCTCCACCGCATATACTCGACGATGCCGAGCATGTGCCACTTGCTACAACGGAGATCCTCGCGCATATTCCAGGATGCCGAGGAAGGACCGTGCAGGGAGCTGTTGCCTGCTTTCTGCGCCGCGCAGCTGTCGGCGCAGTCAACCTCATGGGCAGTCAGTCTCACCCATACGCAATACGGGAGCGCCCGTCTCTTCCCCTCCCCCCCCCCCACTGCCCTTCCCATCTCGTCCCATCATCTCATCGCACACTGCAGACGATTTCCACGCAAGTTGTGCCTTCGAGTTGTGCTCTGCCAGTTCCTCCACTAGTCCGATCTGTGGGTTTTTGACCCCTTCTTCTCGCCTCCATTCAATGCCTCCTCTGACGCCCACTCCGAAGACTCTCTCGCTCTTTCTCCCAATTTGATCTTCCTTTCTTCAATAGTGGTCATCAGTGAGCGGCTGCAGAGGATGCGAATCGGCTCAAGGATGAGTTCACGAAGCACTGAATTGAAGGTGGTAAAAAAAACGTATGTAGGATTTCCTCCACATTTGTTACTTGAGTTCCAAAAATTATTTCTGGAGTAGTGGAGGGTTGTAATTTAGGGTTTTATCAAAGAAGAAGGAAATGTAACTTCCTCTTCCCTCTTCAGGAAGTTTTATTCTCTAATAAACATTCCTGTGAAGGTCTCAACGTAGTTATAGGATCTTACATCCTATCCTCCTCTTCTAATGTCTCTTAAAAGAAGTTTGTGGGTGTTCTGCATTATTCGACACTTGAATGTATAATATTCACATTACTATTATTTTTTATTCATTCATTTGAAAAAAAGTATAATTGTTATTGGTTAAAGCATTATAAAGATTTTCTTCGTTGAAGTGTTGAATTTTGTGAGGACTTTGAACGAAGGTGACAAATCAAGGAATGTTAATGGACTTTGTTGTGGGTACAAGTAATAAGTTTTGTAACATGCAGTATTGTGTTGTAACTTGGTTCCTAGAATATGAATGTTTCTCATTGAAAAAATGGAATAATTACTTTGCAATAGTTTTATAAAGCCTACCATCAAAATAAGAAGAATTGGAAATTTTTAAAAATTAATATTTGCAAAATAGTAATTAAAATTTATATTGTTGGGATTTGATTTTTAATTGACAGTAACATTTTCCCACAACTTATTCAAAAGTTGTTCACCATATTTTGAAAGCACATAGCAATGTATTTTTAAGGTTAACGATACAATCATTAGTATTAAAAAAAATAAAAACAAAAACAACAACAAAAAGAAAACAGCCAAACGCATAAAATAGCCATGTTTATCAAATAGCATTCACAAATACTTCGATTTTATGATTGAAAGTAATATCTAGAACAATTCATGTATGCGTGTTTGTGTATGTGAAATAAAAACAAACAAATCATAGCCACAGTTTGAACTGCCTGTTATTACAAAAACCTCAGATTGTCAGTCAAGCAACATAGTCTAATTGGAGTTCTAGCGAGGACCACATTAGCATTAGGGTGGTTTTAAAAAAGAAAAAATCACCAACAATGTTGTCCATTTTGGGAGGAGCGAGGCGTTGTGCGAAGGCGTTCATTCACCACGTGTGTTTTGCGGGGATTTGAATCTGCGAAGCTATTTGCGGTAAAGTTCGAGAGTTGGGACGAGGAACAGATCATCACTGCTGCTGCGGCGGCGACGACGACGATGACAACGACAACGACGACGACAGAACGGAAGGTGTAGAGTTTCCCTTGAGGTTTGTCGGTTAGTTATTTCGAACGTCGAGTAAGATAGTTTGTGTGGCTGGGTTTTCCTCACTCGGTAGCTGGGTGGACCAGGACAATGTTGTGTTGTTTCGCTTTTGTGGGTAATTTTTGCATTGAGGTTTTTTTTTTAATTTTTTACGTGAATCCGAGCGAGCTTCGTTTCGGTCAGAGATGCCCGATGTGAGGAATTTCCACTCCTGACACTGAAGGTGTTTTTTTAGCGGAATTTGGGTAAATGAGGAGGAGCGTAAGTCAAGCGCGTAGTCAAGGTCGACGTGCAAGGCGGGGTTTTCGAATTTGCGGTGTGTGGGTTGATATGTAGTCATCACCTCCTCGTGATAAAGGTAGCGCGCCCGTGATTTGCTTCAACAACCGCAGTTGAAGTGAAGCTTTCAGCATTGCCAACTTCTCTAGAGAGTCTGCCTCTTTTAGCTTCCTTCTTTTCGTGTAAGGGTATGGTTCTGGGAAGTCTGTGAAGGTGGGGGGGTCTACATTATCACGTCGCCATCCGAGTTATTGTAAGGGGGCTGGAGTGCGATTAGTTGCATTGGGATCCTTGCGCCTCGTCCCCGTCGAGGATTGTTTCCCGTCTATTCAGGATCCTGGATTTGCTTGTAAATTGCTTGGAGTAGTGGGTCCTATTAGTGGCTCGCCAGTTGGACGTGTCCTAAGTTCTGTGTTGAAGTTTCTTGATTTTCTGTGTCTGTAGATTGTGTACGAGGTCACAATCCCCTGTTTTTTTAATTCTTAGTTCTTAATTCTTTTTTTCCCCTGGTGAGAAGATTTTGTCACTTTTTTCTGTGACCTGCTTGCGAAGTCGAGCATTGGAGATAATGTCGAAGAAGGCTTGAGATCGTAATTGCCGAGTGCGGGGCAACCGTTAAGGGGTTGCAGCATTTATCGAGTTCGGGGAGGTTTTGTTCATAGAAATTGGTGTAAATAGAGGTTTGTAGAGGAAGGTTTAGATGGAGGGACACGGACAGAGCCGTTGTCCACCGCCCGGGATCGCTCTCATCAAGAAGCTCAGGGGTGGCAGAGATTTCAGCTACTCGTCGTACCAAGCGTCGGTCCTCATAATCACCTTCATCGCTTATGCCATGTTCCACATGTCGCGCAAGCCTCCTAGCATCGTGAAGAGTGTGCTGGACCCTGAGGGCTCTGTCATCTCTACTCTGGGATCTGGGCACTACGCACTCCCTGCCTCTTTGGCACCATCATTCGACAAGCTGTTTCACAATGGCTCTGCTGATGGCAACTCCACGAACAACATCGGTAAAGGAGGGTGGGCTCCTTTCGATGGCAAGACAGGGAAGAACAGGCTTGGGGAGATTGACGTTGCTTTTCTGGCGTCGTACGCCTTCGGCATGTACTTCGCAGGGCATTTGGGCGACCGATTGGATTTGCGCAAGTTCCTGTCTTTTGGCATGGTTAGCAGTGGCTTCTTTGTGTGTTTGTTCGGGATGGGTCGCTATTGGAATATCCATCGTCTCGAGTACTTTCTACTAGTGCAGATGGCTGCTGGACTTTTCCAAGCCACCGGCTGGCCCTCCGTAGTCACCATCGTTGGCAATTGGTTCGGAAAGAAGAAACGCGGGCTCATTATGGGGATTTGGAACGCGCACACGTCCGTTGGTAACATCCTTGGATCGCTGATTGCTGCTGCAGCGCTCAAGTATGGCTGGGGCTGGTCTTTCATTATTCCTGGCACCATTTTGGCTGGAGGTGGTCTTTTAGTGTGGGCCTTCCTCGCTGTGAGGCCTGAGGATTTGGGTCTTCCGTGTCCTCACGAAGTCGAAGCTGCTGCAGAAGGTGAGGAAAATTTTGCGATTTCTATTGTGGGTCTTTTGATGTGAATCGTGTACAAGTTGTGTGTTTGTAATTTGCAATGCGAATCAGTTCATTGCTTGTGAAGGTGTGACGATTGTTAAGTAACATTATTGATGTTCTGATGAAACAGCCGATGAAGTGGAGGGAGTACTGAATGCAGAACAGAACTCGGAGCACGCTGATTTGTTGGCCAGCCAGAACAAAAATTCTAGTGCGGTAGTTGAATCCGACGGAGTAGATTTGGAGTCACAGCAGCTTGTTGGGACTAAGCAAACAGTGCCAGAATTGAGCAGGAACGATCCTGCTGTAGGGTTTCTTGAGGCATGGAGAATTCCCGGCGTTGCCACTTTCGCTCTGTGTTTGTTCTTTTCCAAGCTCGTTGCTTATACCTTCTTGTACTGGCTTCCATTCTACATCAAACAAACACGTAAGTTTCTGAACGTTCTGCATTATACTTCACCGGTTTCACATTGTAGTACGACCGAATTAGTGTTTCCATAATATGATTCGAATGCTCGATTCTGAATGTCTCCATGTGTTTTTTCATAAATAGGGTTTCTTACGTACTTCGTGATTTCTGTGACAGCCATCGCAGGAAAAATGTTAGATGAAAAAACTGCTGGTCAGTTATCAACTCTCTTTGACGTGGGGGGCGTTGTTGGAGGTATACTGGCTGGCCATATCTCCGACAAGTCAAATGCAAGAGCAATTACGGCTGCTGGGTTTGTGTATTGTGCGATCCCTGCCCTCTTCCTTTACAGGACCTATGGCAGTGTCTCCTTGACGGTTAATATCATACTGATGGTAGTTGCGGGAATGTTGATCAATGGCCCTTACGCTCTCATCACGACTGCTGTTTCTGCCGATCTTGGAACACACAGTTCATTGAAAGGAAATGGTAGAGCTTTAGCTACTGTAACTGCAATTATCGATGGAACGGGTTCCTTGGGGGCAGCCATTGGACCTTTGCTGACGGGATTCCTTTCAGGCCAAGGTTGGGGTGCGGTCTTCATCATGCTCATGATGGCTGCCCTCTTTGCCGGCTTGCTCTTGACGAAGTTGGTCGTAGCAGAGGTGGTGGAAAAGCTTGTAAAATATCAACGTCTTCAAAATCTTTCGGAAACAGCTCGAGAGCAACTGACTGGTAATTTCACTCATCCTTCTTGTGAGTAGATATTTAAGTAATTTGGTTGACTCTTATGAGTCTTTTGTGCTGGATGCGGGTGGAGTCTGGCCATGAAAAGTGCCCAGTACTTATTTCAGTCATTCCGACTTCTATAGTCTAGCAGAGGACTTGCATGCCATCGTCTTATCTGCTGGATCAGTGACTGAAGCAAAATTTAGAGTTGTTAAACTTACGGTTTGACATTTTTCTTTTTCTTCTTGTACCAGATTTGTTGCTAGGAAGGGGGGGGAAATGAGAGAAAGGGATGAGGGAGAATGAAGAAAAGTCTCAGCATATAGGAGTTCCGCATGGCGATATATTCTTCTGTCACCTATGTTTATATTCGAGGCCTATCGTATACTATCTACATCAAATGATCAAAATTACCCCCGAAGCTTTTCGAGGTTGTATCGTTGACTCTGGACATATATTCACGCTCGATCGATCATCTGTTGCAGAGTTGTGAGGAGCTGCATTCTCCACAAAGGACCTATCTAATGCAGCGGCGTTTCATGGAACATCCGTACAGAACGTGCTTATCCAACATGTTCACTGCAATGTCCTGGCATGAGACCTCTGTTGCAAGAAGGTTGACATGGGCATTGGGTATCCAATTGTAGGGGAGTGCATGGCGTCACGCATTAAAATGTTGACATCTTAGTCAAGCAAGCCCCCGGAAATTTTCAATAGGTTTCTATTGTGTTATATGGTCCCCTGGAGACGATGAATTAGCCTGTCACGCGGAGATGCTTCATTTTAGTTCTAGCAACTCAAGACTGAGCTATCGAGCAGAGCAAGATCTTACTTTTAGTGAACATAGACTTTTCATCTTAGAAAAAAGAGGCACATTGAGTGCACCAATTTGTCGAGAAAATTCTTGACCCAAACTTTTGTACAGATTCTACCAGTTCACTGTTCTTTTTTTGAACATTTGGAATTAAATATTGGTATTATATCCATCTAAAACGTTCAACTCACCTACATGGCCCTGTTACTGGTTTTTTTGCTTTTTTATGAGATTGTGTAAGTTGGGTTCAGATTCATTTTTTTAGCAACATGCTGAATTTTCTACCTGTACTAGTGGGACATGATGGTGTTGGCAATTCTGTAGGAATCGAAGGGTTCGTGTGTTTTGTTAAAAGTAACTACTGCTATATTTTATTTCGAAACAACTTGGCCATGTCTAACGTGGAGTACAATCAAGATTAGATAAATATTCTCAGCGGACAAGGAATCGCTTCTCGATTAAGAAACCAACTGTGATGCTAGATCCTCTTCGGATCACACCGACAAGTCTGCTGAGGTTGTGGATTGTCTCCGATGCCGAGCCTATACAGGAATATTCACTATCAATTGCTGACCAACCTTCTCAGTTGAAGGCAGCTTTTTCAATAGTTACCACCCAATCATTCCGTGGAGCTTCTGGTGGGTGACCAGAGTGTTCAAGACGCGCAAATTTCTTACAAAGCTGAAATTTTCTTTTTGTTAACAGAGTATTGTAGATCGCTTACTTGCTTCAATGACAGACTGTAAAGCATTCAACATGAACCAAGTGTACGAAAGAAAGAATTAAACTTGAATTAACTGGAACCTGACAATCATATAGGTTACGAATAGTCAATTGAAGGAGCTGCATGCAACCTCTCAAAATGTAGCAGTGAAGGATTTAAGGTGTGTTTTATACGCTACTGGTAGTCCTGCAATATATTGTTTGGCCTGGAGAAAGGAACTTGTTACTTCAAACAAGCGACGCAGTAAATCACAATATGATCAATAGTAGCTCCCAGGGCAATAGCACGTGTGGATTACGCATAGCTCTTCATGGGTTCCCTGACCATGTGGAAAAGTGTAGATGTGCGCGGGAACTCTTGAAGCTAGTCCTTATGAAATCCAATGTTCAGTCAAGCTTCACGGAAGCTAAGATAACGGAACACAACGGAGCTGCAAGAGCCTCGACAAAGAGGAAACTTTGTAGACATGTATTATTAGACGTCACGATGCTGATATATCACGAACAGATCGTGGCCCAGAATCGAAAAACTGATTACTGCATGGACAAAAGACAAGAAGAGGCACGCTGCGTCCATGCTCCCTGGTGCAAATGATCAACCTTATGAATGAGGGGCGTCTGTCACACATCCACCTACAGCCATCTCTCTCGTCTGTTTCGGAGAAAATTCTTCTAAATTAATGGCAGAATACCAGACAGGCACGGGCTCCCACGCACCCCCGTCTCATCACCTGCTCGCAATGTCATCTCTCGCACCACCCCAGTAAACTTAAGCTCACGATCGTAATTAGTCTCTTTACGATGGGTGAAATAAACCCAAAAGAAAAATAAGAAAAAGAGAAAGTTCGACGAATTTGGCCTCAATTCGAAACAGTTGTATTGACATCACTTGCTTCATGTCTGTGAAGTTTGTGTGTGTCATTTTGGGGAACACTGTATTTAAATTTGTCTATAGGGTTGCTGCTTCGGAGGACATCAATCCTGTAGGGATGAGGAACGGGTGTGAGATATAGTGCGTAGGGGTGCGATGGAATATTTGGTAGGTTTTGTGGGGCTTTAATTGGGGTGATGGGTTCGGCTGCCACGAAAAATGTTGTTTGAATTGGTGGATGCGATGCCTAGTTTGAGTGGCCTCCCTGCGGAATTAATCGAGGAAGATTGATTGGAACAAGGGACATTTGCTTACATGGTGGCAATTTTCTGAAAGCGTTTATGTTGCTCACTCATATATGGTAAGGCGATTTTATAATGCAGGTGCAGGACGCCGTTTCTAAACGAGGTCGCGCAACCTCACGCACAGGTGTTGAGAGTAAGCAAAGGGGTCCTTCCCTCCCAGTCCTCTCAGACGCAAATCGCATCATGAATGTGATGAAGGATGAAATGTTGTTACGTCATGGAGTGTAGTTTCTGCATGAAAAGGTTTGAATTCATTAATTTGGTGAATCAAAAATTTAAATAAATGAATGAATATTTCGATTTAAAAAAAAAAAAAAAAAAAAAAAAAAAAAAAAAAAACGTCAAAAACTAAAAATTGAGCAACACTTATCCTTTTGTTCTCATTAAAAAAATTGGCTAACATACATTGCCAAAAAGTTTCACTAGTCTTGAGAAAGTTAATAAAGATGAACAATTACTTTGATATGCGAAAGTACGATGAAGAAGAAAAAAATCCAGATAGCAGTTACATTCTGAAGTTAAGTATTATTTCTCCAGTCTAAGATACATGGTCATGTCTCCACCGATAACGGGGACCCCCATGAACTGAGCCACATGACTTTCTTTCAGAGTAGTCAAGCACGACATTGATGTTGTCAATTGCCATACAAAGTATCTTGCCATAGAGGAACCACCCCAGATTGAAAGATATTTAGGCAACATACCGATCCATGAAGTGGCTCAATTCATGCGACATCTATGCATGATATCAAGTTTCAGAGCGGACCACTAAAGTAGCACCTTGAACTAATCCAACACGATGTGTCTACATGCACAAAGACATCAATTTCGAAGTGTAACAACTTTTAAGAGCTCATATGGTACAAGATCATCGAGTGTGCCATGAATATAAGCAAGACTGCCCGAACAAGAAACAACCTCTGATCTCAGAGTCCCTTCATGTCAACAGATTAAATTCTACTGACATGAAAAGCCCCTAGACTTCACTCTGGGTAGCACGACTAGAGATTGTGGACAAAATTACAGCGGAAAATGAGGGACCACCTAAGCCTCCCAATTTACCTTTCTATCTATAATGACTATTATCTGCATTTCTGACCTTGACACTGTGCAAGCAACAGAGAAGGATAAAAAACTCCCTATTTCCCAAGCGCAAGTGCTCCCAAACAATATCTTCGCGCGTAAGGTGGCCAGACTTGCATCTCGTTTCATCTATCAGAAGCTGACGCAGTTGGTCCATCCCCTTGAATCCAACCTTTTGACAGTAGAAGTTCATAAACACGATCTGTCTTCATAGGGTCCACTTTAAACATTTGATATGCATCGGACCTCCGAACTTGCCCCGCTTTCATGCTCTCCAGCATGAGATGTTCCTTCATCTTTAGGTAATGAGCAGGTAAGAGCCTGTATTGTGCGCAAAGTTCTTGCTCCTGCAATATTGAGAAGAATAAAAAATCAAAATCAAAATCAAAATCAAAATCAATTCAGAAACAACTTATCACTAATACTTGGAACAAACATCATACAAATGATCGATAAATGTGAAAGTGCAATAAGAACTTAGAACGCAAGCAAGCAGAAGTTAGACTTACAGTGTGGGCAAGCAGGTATACACCGGGAAAGCCTGCAAGATCAAGCGGCGCTAAAGATCTTTTCGACCCCTTTCCACCACCACCTGCTAAGAGACTGCTCCCACTCGGTAGAAGGTGAGGACCTACTCGTCCTTTAGTGACCTCGCGCACGCCGCCAGAAGACGCAGCCTCCCCTTCCTTCTCTCTATTTAAGTACCGATTGGCTCTATGAGTAGAAGACTTTCCACTATACAAGTAAGATGCACTTTCTCTGGCCTTCCTGAGATTCGCCTCTGTTTCTCTCTTCTTCTTTTCAGAGCCATAAACCTCTGCGTCTGCCATGATGTGGCAGCCATTCATTCTATATTCCTGAATTTGATGAATAATGAACCGTAAGAAAATCAATCATTACCAAGAAAATACAAAAAGCAATAGCAGTGATGATCAGCACAAATTACTTAGCTGAGGCTTTATCCAAATACGATGTATCTATTCCAACATACAATTATTCCGATCAACTACAAATCTGACGAGGAAAAGCAATAATAAGACAAGTAATATTTAACTATGAATGACAAATTATTTCTAAAACCAAACATAAATCAAGCAAACTGAAGCATGATGTATTTCACTTCACTTCATAAAATGCAAGTATCTGCCTGAAACAGCACCTGCAGTTCTTCAATGCGTTGGCGAAGTTTGCGCTCAGCAATCAGACCATTAAGCAATGCCTCGTGCTCTTCTGCTGAATGGTAGCGCATGAAGACACGACTTCGATTATATAATTCTCTTTCTTCTTTAGTTCGCTTCCTGTCTAGGGCCTGCTGTCGCTTGATGTTCAACAAACCTCTTTCTAGTATGAAGTCTTTTCTACGTTTTCGTTCATCAAGCCTGAGAAATAAAGGGATTCGCATAGGTAATCAGACGGACTATGTCAAAAAAGACTCACTGAAGCAATGTCACGTGTATGGAAACCTAAAGCAACTACTACAACCACCATGTTGACAAGAAAATCCTTCAGGCTTGATTATTGTGCCGCCTCTAGAGGCGTACGACCGAGCCTAGTAAAAATCTTTGTAAAATAGCATAAGATGAAACATCCTACCAGGGAACCAGAAGCAAGCTAAACTAATGTGTATCTTACATCCCTAAACAATCAAGTCACATAATTTTATTAAGAAATCGCATTCGTTTTAATAAACTACGGCAAAATGTATGATTCCTCACCTTGAAATATAAATATGTAACATCCGAAGTTTCAACTCACGATCAGTTTCATGGTCATTATCCTTAAACTCCATATCAGCCAGTGGGTTTTCGGCTTCATTGTCATACTCCGGCTCAAACTCTTGCCGTTTAGCATGGTACCCTGTCTGATCCGTACCATTTGTGCCTCCCTTATTATCCTCAACTAGAGGTTTTGGCTTTTTGCCACCAAGAGTACGATTACTTTGGGCTCCATCTGTCAATGTCAAACTCGGTAGGTCAGATGTGGGAGCTGTGGCTTCAATAACGAATACCTTCCATCAATAGTGCGTCCTGCATTGTCTACAATTCAAAATAAAGATGGCATCTTGGCATGTACGTTTTACATTATTAGCATGCTAAGTATAATTCACAGCATTAAAGAAAATAACACCTTCTACTGCAGCACTAGCTGCAACACTATCTGGTGTTTCCTTGGCATGAACCACTCCTTGTGCACCTCCTGCTGTCTTTTGACACTTCGAACCTGGTCCAACTGTAGGACCACCTGAATCAATAGCTTGGCTACCACCAGCTCTACCATCCCCATCATCTCCCTCACTGCCAGGCGTTGAAAGCAGTGGCTTGATATCTACAGTCCCTGCAAAGGATAATCAAGTTTCTTCACGGCAAATAGCGACGCTTGCAAATCGAATATTCATACAGAGAGTAAGAACAGCAATACACAAATTTAAAATAAAATATTAAAATCAACTCTGAAATGTTTTAGCTGGGAGCACAGACGATAAGCTTAACCGACTGAATATAGAAGAACACTCCTCAAAATACTATTCGAATCACTTCAAAGACAAGGTTATACCTGTTGACATACTGGACGGGGATCTGCCTTCAAAACCTTCCTCCAACCTTCAAACCATCCAGTCAAGTCCAAGTCAGCGGATATTCTATCCCAGAAAATGTATACACACCTAAACATTAACATCTACACATTCAAGTTGCCGATTCGACCAGAATTGCATTAAGAACATCCTAATTCATCCGAAGCCAATACGAAAAGGGCCATACTTGATTCTTGATGGAGAATTAGAAGGTTCCTGTTTGACTAATCGTAACACTCCACTATCTGTTCAGCACAGACGTCATGCCATCAGTCCGAGACTCAAACTAGCCACAACGCAGTTGTATCATCCAGTCGTGGCATACTTTGAAGCAATGACGGACTAAAATATACTAATGTATAGGTAAGCAAGTAGAATCAAGTCCAAAATAGACTGGTTAAAAAAATCTGAGGTTTAAGCGTTTTGGAACTCAATCAAATATGGACAGTTCCTTCAATTGCAAGAAACGGGCTATGACACACAAAATTGATTCCAAGATGAAAAGCACGTTTAAAACAGCAGTATAAACGTTTGAAGTTTTATAACTGAAGTACCTTTCTTGCCTTCTTGATGTGAGCGAGCCATAGCTAAGAGTTCGGCCTTAGATTTCCCTATAACATGGGACATATCCTGCAGTCGCCATCCCATTCGAAACGTTCAGCCAGCAACAAGAGATACCCTCAAACTCCACATATTCAATCATATTAATCACTGCAGAATCCTTGATAAATTCTTCCGCAGGAAAACTTTGTTAACATTGAGAATAAAGCTTAAGTTGCACTAACAGGCAACGGAGAACAAATAGAATTCATGTAGGTTGTCATATAATGATCGTAGCACTGGGTCTTAGTCTTTGTTCCCACGTGCTCCGAAACCTCCCCCCAGTTTCCAAGCCCATACATCTCAACTCCCTGCACACATGAACATATCAAACTTAGTACTAAGTCACGCAAAGGATGAAGGCGATTAGATGTATTTATCAGGGCACAGACAACTCGACCCATACCAAGCAAGAAAACGCATTGTTAGAATAGCTCGTACCTCCAGAAGCAAAATCTCTTCATCAGCATTCCATTCTGGATGAATGAGGGGAAATGATAAATTGTCCTGAATACACCACCGAAAGATGAAACGTTACAGCCAGGCTTCAAAAGCAATGGTATAAGAGAACCTTCTAGGCCTTACTTACCACCTCCTCTGATAGTGAATTCTCATTAATAAGTTATATTAGACAGATATCAATGGCAAACTTGCAGAAAATGGCCACAATGATTAATTCCGAAATATTAATAAGTCAACTACTTACAATAACACGATAGGAATGATTGGACTTGTGAGGGGTAATCTCCACACCAACAGAGAAGCACTCGACGCAAAGATCAAAATCAGGGCATTTATTGCACTTGATTCGAATAGTTCCTGAGATGTCTTTCTTGCAGTAGTTGCAGTGGTAGAGAGCTTTCTTTGCTTCTCCCGCGCCTGGATACCAAACACAACCCCATGCAAGATAAGATGATGAAAACCACAACATAAAATGACATATAGAACTTCAGTCATTATGTAGTCAAACTCAATACTCCCACATAAAAATAGGAAACCGATTCTTAGAATAAACTAGGAATTCCTTGGTTACACAATACATTACATACTTGTTCAACCAAGCACAATTCCACCACTCAACTTAAAACTCAATTATAATTTCAAGTAGTCATAACTGACGAATTCGTTTTAAAGGCCTATTCCACTTCAAAATCAGCTTAAAGCTATCCAGCAGACTTCTTCAGTTCTTAGCCTATACTAATTGCTAATCTGCTCAATATCCATCAAATCCATGTTTCGTCATGGATTTATAGACTCCATAACCAACACCTCGACACATACACCAACGTTCAATTCAACGCACTCACATTGTCAGAGACATTTCCAACACAAATCAACGGTAATGCCAGCATAATATAATCATTAACCCCCATCCAAAAATCCAAGATTAAAAAAAGTCGACAAGTAACGCATTCTCTCACCTGTTGCTGTAGGCTCGGGGACATCTCCTCCGACAGCCACACGCCTCCTCTTGGACCTGCGAAGAAAAAAACATAAATAACAAAACCAGCTCAACGTTTTTTAACCACACCGACACAAACCCCAACGAGCTCTCGTTCGGGGCGAAATCAGATGAGATCCGGCGAGAAAAACAGAACGGCGAGCGGGGCATACCTGTGGCCGAACCATGCCGTATCATCGTCGTGCGTGCCGTGCACTCCTCGCGATCGGCCCATGACGAAACATGCATCGACAGGGATGCAGCGGTGCTTGAAACCAGCAAACCCTCGCTCGTCGTCCGAAAATTCCCCGAATGCCGTAGTTACGCTGACATGGATGGCTTGCGCGGGAATATGATACCCGCCTAAACCCCGCGCAAACCCTAAGCCTACGTGTCCCTCTGCAAAATAGCCCCTACTTCCCTTTTAGACAATCTTTTATATTCTTCGATGTTAAGCTTCACATTAACTTTTGTTCTTTTCACCGTATAATATGCAATTTCTCATATGATCTACATTTCAAGGCATGTGCTTACTCTGAGTAATTACAAAACTTTGAATATCTTAACATAATCAATAGATTACAACTTATATTCACATCGATTTATGATTTCTCTTCCTCCTTTTAAAATATTTGTAGTTGTAAATAAATTTTATGATATATTTTTTAAATATGAAATTTTATTATATTTATCAGTAATGTTAATCTTAAAAGTGTTAAATAAATCACCAATAAATATTGTATGTATTTAACATTGTCTAATAATCTTTGATATGATGCTTGTTCCTAAATTAAATGACAGAATTCTGCCAACACTTATATACAATTTGATAATTTTGAAAATAATATAAAAATCAAACGTACTTTACCATTTGTTAAAAAATAAAAATGAAAATAATAGTTTATTTAAAATTATTTTCAACAACATACATTATTTAAAGACATAATTTTAAATATTTGTAGTCATCAAAACATGTAACCATTACTTGAAATTTTTAGTATTTTGAAAGACTAATTTAAAAATATAAAGAATGTTTATTTAAATTTTAAATTTTATTTTAAATATCATTAAAATTCTAATATATTCAACTATCTTTTGTACATTTTAAATATGTTTCTGATTTATTAAAAGATAATAAAAATATTTACTCTTTAAATTAAAACTATCTATCTATCTATCTATAAATATATATTACACATATACAAATGTATGTGTATGTTTTAAAAGTTTATTAATTAAATGTGGATAATCATTGAATTGCAACAAAAACAGTTTCCAACTCAAGTAATTTAAGTCATGTTGAATAAAATTCTATACACAAAATTTTATACACATATTGTTGTGATTCTTTGTATTATTTTATGTTTTTAGTATGACGTTTTTTTAACAGCGATTTATTCATGTAAGCAAAGTATTATGTGTATTTTTTCAAAGATTAGTTAAAGTTTAATTTTTTAACAATTTTTATACTTGTTGCTATCTTAGATGTTTTCTAAAAATATCAAAATAAAATAATAAATCAATTTTTAATTAAAAATATTAAGTTATAATATACAATTAACATTATTATTATATTTATCAAAATCTTAAAATTATTATACATTTATATGTATAATATATAAATATATATATATATATATATTTACACATATATACACATTGGTATCTTGCATAATTTATACATCTTAATTAATATTCCTTGCTTAATTGATTGTATTTGTTGAACTGAATTTGTTGTTAGATTGTAAACTTATAACCTCATTTTTTGCATAATTAATTAAAAAAATGTGAAATTCTAAAAAATAAAATGAAGAATTACAAGAGAAATTTTATAGATTAAGTGTTGATTCCTCCTACAACAAATAGATGAATGTGGGTCCAACAAGAGAAGAAATCATTTGTTTCTGCATTTAGGGCTTAGGTTTTATTGTTTTCATGTTCCTCCAAATGTCGCCTTATTGCAGAGGTTGAGCTCACATTTTCTTGTCTCCGCACTCTCAGATTTTTTGCCGCTGTTGGACCACTAGATCCCTAACATACAATGCAAATTTGAATTGGTAGTGTTGTGAATTTTAAGTTTTAGATAATTGCAGAAATCAGGTTTTCCAATACCGAGGAACTGAGGCATGAAATATAGAAGCTTTTTGTTACACTCCTACTCTTTGGAATTAATTCAGTCAATCTTGACTTCATTTTCTGCGAGGCAATTTAGGGATCAAGCTTGTGAAAGAGAGAAACAAAAAAATTGGCTGGGAACGCATGTCATGCTATTGGACTGAATGGTCACGTTAAATTCTGTTACGAAATTGCAAAATTGATCATAATTTTTCAAGGAAGTAAGACTGCAAATAGATTGCGAGTACAACACAATATAGAAAATAGCACTTCTATATTGACATTGGTTACCGACACGGGGGCCACCCTGCTCCATAGACCAGGATTCTGCTCTCTGCAAGCAAAGTTGGATAAGCACGACAAATCACACTTGACATGTCACAATTTTAGGGTACAATTCCACCTTCCAATTCGAAATTGACACAAGACGGGAGCTAACCTGAATGCGCAACTTCTAATGCCGCGTGAAGTCTTAGTGGCGAGACCAGCTCTGAGCCTCGTCCATGGGCTTACATTAACTAAGAGATTTGTTGATCACCTCAATAACAAGCGGATATGATGCAACTAGGATTGAACATTGGCAAAGGTACGTGGGACTTGGATTGGACCCAGTAAGACAAATTCTCACGGCTTCATGGCCAACAACAAACCCTGATTGACAACCTCTCAGTGTGTGCATTAGCTCGAGGTTGAAGTTGTATTCGAGCATTACCGATCTACCCACACTACCCCCATCACCGATCTCTATTCTGCGGACTACTGCAGCAGGGTTGCCAGCCACCGCAACCTTGGTTTCCACGTCTTTCGTCATTACGTAGTCTACCCCGCTTGATTTATAACTTCGCATAATTTATACTATTTCCATCCACCGAGGTTATAAATTACGCGGGGTAATATATATTAAAATTAATATTTTTCTAAGATTTATAATAATAATTTAGTTTTTAAACATAATATATTTTACAATATTGAACCAATATTATTTTAGTCTGTTTTATTATATTCTACTGTAATAATTTATAATAATTAGAATATATATATATATATATATATATATATATAAGTTATATGACATATTTATAAGAAAACTATTAACATTTTATAAATACATTATAAATTATGTAAAAAACTTTAGAATTTGCAAGACTTTGAGATTGTGTCTTCTTAACAATTTTCTCAAAAATTGGTTTTTAAGAATGATTTTGATAAATTTTATAAAATATTTTCTGATGCATCATAAAAGGGTTTGATATCATTATTAGTGTCTTTATTTACATGAGGTAAACATTACAAATCTACCAAACAAAGATTTATTATATCATTTTTTTAATTTCTAAATATATTTATTTTAAAACACAACAAAATCTATAAATTATTCTTTAGTTTCTTTGTAATTCGTGTTGAGATACATTATATTTTAATATTTTATTATAAATATTTTATTTTATATATTTATTTTATATATTTATTCGTTTACTTGACTTATGCTTCTAATTCTCAAATACATGGAAGATGTGCAAATACACTGATACATTTGGCCAAGCACATGTACATTAAAAAAAAAAAAAACATGCACAATACAAATTAAATTAAATTAGCATACCTAAACACTAATTTTGTTAAGAAATAAAAGAATAAAAAAACATAGTATAAATTGAGATTGTGATGTTTATTTGATAATCTTATGTTTTTATATTGCACCAACTAAAATAAAATAAAATAAGTTAATGTCTACGTCAGATGATTAATATTTACAAATGTTTCTAAAAATCACGATTCATTATACACTTCTTCAGTTTTAATTTTAATTTTATAACATGTTGTAACAATCCAAGTTATTGCCATATCTTTTTGTGACTTATTAACATGATTAAAATCAATGAGTAGAATGTGAGATTGTTTGTTCCAAACAATATAATAAGAATCAAATATACTATTTTTTATAATACTTCAAATTTATTGATTTTTTGCCCTAGAATTTTCTGGCTGCCGTAGAATAACCAATAGATTATTGACTTTTATGTAACTACTACAACACAAACAAAATATTAAACTTATAATTATTAGTTTTAAAAAAGTTTTAGCCAATGGGATATTTTAAAGCCCAAATCATTGATTTTTTTTACTTTAATTTTTGTTGCCTTTATTGTAAATAATATATATATATATATATATATATATATATTTTCAGTCAAATCATTTAACTAAAAATTTCTATATTCTTCTTGCACATGTTAAACAATAAGACCACTCTATAACCAATAAATTATTCAATTTTAAAGCTTTGTAGAATTTAAACTGATGTATGTATCTATTTTTTGGGTATAATTATTATAACACAAAACCATCATAATAATGAAAAGGCACAAAATTAATTGACAAAAAACAAAAAACAAAAAAAATCATATTTCAAACATTTATGCCAAAAAATATATATAAATAATAAGTTATCAAATTGTTAAAAAATATTTTTTAAGGTAATAAGAATGGTTTAATTTACTATATTTAAAGAATTAAAAGTGTTGTTATTTAAAATATTTATTGTACAATAATAAATAATTTATTCTAACTACACATCACATAAAATAGTATTTAAAAATAAAATTTTAATGGAAAAAAAAGTTTAAAATGATATGATTACCAGAATAGTTAAAAACATGTCAATTAATAAACAATATATATATATATATATATATATATATTGAAAACTTTGGAATTTGTTTTGAAAACAGTACAAAAAAATATTTATATATATAGTAGATGTCAAAAAATAAGTATGTAAAAATATATAGAAAACACATAAATAGAATATTTACAGTTCTTACTTTTAAGCTTCTGAATCATAAATTAATATCTATTTATATATGTATATATATATATATATATATATATATTCATATCTTTAAACTAGCAATAGTATCTTAAAGAAACAAGCATTTTTAAATCAGAAACTAATATTTCTAAATTTATACAAAACACTTCTTTCATACTAAGTTAAAATAAAATCCTGAGGCTTAATCAAATTCGACAACAGTGTTCCAATTTTCTTTTAATATTTAGTAATAATATGATTGTATTTATAATTCAACATTAACTATCGTATGTTCAAATCATAATTCATAAATAGTGTATATTATGTTCTTTGACATAGATAAATGTTTGTTTTTTCAAATGACAAAATTTCTACCAATATTTTGAAATAATATTTCTTCTTAATGTGACAACATGTTTGTAAATTCTTATCTTTGGTCTGTACATGTTGTATTGAACATGTACATTCAATGTTGTCAATTTTTTGTACCACTAATTTTTTGTGCTATTTTATTCAATTTTGTCAACTGCTTTTATTGTTGCATTGTATATACATTTAGTGTGTGTCTATATATATATATATATATATATATCAACTTATTTCCATAGCTCAAATGAGGCATCTATTTATTGTTTGTACATGTTTTGTACTGTGCTGTCCTCAGTTTATTCCATCATGTAAATGAAATCAAATATCAGCCTAACTCCAGCCTAACTCCAGCCTCAAAATAATGCAACCTCTTGTAAACCCTCTAGATGCTATCAACTACTACTACCAATTCGGAAATTACAACAGTAGTGCCTAAGCCGCAATAGTCATGGAACCATGTACCCTACTACTTAAACACATTCTACAAGAAATCGTCATGGTATATGGAACGTTAAATATATATATATATATATATATATCCACTGCATGCCAACCGGGCTGCCCAACTGGGTCATGTCCACTGTCCCCCCCACTCCACAACTGGATGAACGAATATTGACAGTACATTCATCCTCGGATACCAGTTTATGATGTGCCAAACCGGTCGAAACGCCGCCAGCAAAGCTCAGGGTGGAGCTGTTTCGTGATCCAAGAGGGAAAGCATGCGAGAGCTCTGGTCTGGATGCGTGAAGTGTCGATCGGAGAAACCTGATTGAGTGTTTCCTAACCACTGTGTCGCATACCGTGCCTTAATTTGGGTCATCGCGGTCTTCTGCGCACTTGCATTTCGACGTCAGTCGGTGCGGTCCACAAGCAGAGTTGCATGCAATCCAATTCATTCCGTAGAGGCTACGCCTAATTTCGACTTGGTTTGTGAAGTATTTATATTGTGGCCGTCACCATCATGGTCATGGTTAGGATTTAGCTGTGAGAGTGATATCAGGCCGATGCTATGCGTACTGTTGCGTGTTGCGAAGCATCCGGAATTTAGTCAGTCATGATAATAGGGAGGAGTTTCAGCCTGGATTAGGTTGATTGGAGTGGGCATGTAATAGGGTGAATTGTGGACGATTTTTTACTTTTCTTTTCTATTCTTCTGTTTGTCAGTTTGTTTGTTTTTGGTTTTTTCATGACGATCGTTGGAAACCGGGAGTAGTAATGACGAGATCAACAGGGAGGACCATCTATGGTGGGCTTCAGGGAGAACAAGGGTGATAGCCAGCCCGCGATTTCGTTGGCAGGCGGTCCATCATCTCTGATGTCTGATCGTGCAGTGCCGGCTATGGAGAAGGCGCTTCGAAATTTGGCAAATTCACAAAGGTTTATTCTCGGTTTACTGTCTTCTTGATTAATTTGTTGCTCACTCTTTGTTTGTGATAGTGGCTATTTCGGTAGCCAGTGTCTAACACTTTCGTGAATGTTTCGATGTGGAGTCTGTTTACGTGCCATGGCTACATAAAGAAGGGCGAGTGATTGGATAGAAGCATGAACGGATTCTGTGAGAATGTGCCACGGCCACTTATTCTTGATCACGGGCATTGATCAAGAAAGAATCCTGCATATGTTTTTAGGACAAAGTCACCCCAGATTTTCTTTTGCAAGAAGTTACCCGTTCATGATTTGAACAACAATTTGTGCGTCCTCCTGCCTGTAAAACTGTCGGCATGCAATATCAGTCTGTTCCAGTTGTTGTCTAGTACTATACTTTAAATCAATTTTTCTGAGTTTCGTTAACATTCTAGCCTCGTAAACTTGAATTTATTACTTACATCGACATTCTTTCAGAAACGAGGTTTTTCTCTCGGAAAACTCTAGAGCTGCTCATTGATTTTACATGCATTGAATTCTCATTATTCCTCGTTGCAGGGAGATGAGTGCGACGACCAATTAAAACGAGGATAACAAGGTCACAATGAAAATCCCTTGAAGAACTCATTAGTGTGTACATTGGGTTCTGATTTAATGAGAAAGTGATGTGTCACTATCTACGAATTTGCGAAGTCGTCTTGACCAGTAAGGCAGAAGTCACTTTATCTTGAATATACCGGTTCTATTTATTTTTGCTTCTTTGATTGGAGTTTTATGTTTTGTAAGCGTCGACGTGAGGAATCTGTTCATAAATGTTTACTCTGTGTCACATGAGAAAAAACATTACCTATCCTTCTCTACACCTGATTTTTCTATTACTTTTTAAACTTGAAATCTGAAATCTTTCACAGGATCTTCCTGGGGGCTTCAGGGTCGACCGCCATTAGTTCGTGGAGAGAGATGCTGCAGACCTTGCTTTAGCCCTTGCAAACGATGAAGATGGATTACTAACTGCCCGTGAGATGTACTTTGCCCTCAACATTTCACTCAAGAAGAGGCATTGAAGATTCTGCACATTCACAAGGCCAACATACGGACATTACTCGCAGAACAAACCGGTCTGTGACTGTATCCAGGCCTTTTAAGTATAGAGATGTCGGTAGGCCTAGGGTCCGAAACCGACAAACACAGCGCAATATATCTGGGTAATTGTGCGTCGGAGGACGTTAATCTCGTTGAGAATACACTCATCCGGATAATCCGTGAAGGTACACGTGCATCCTTGAAGCAACAGAATGAGAATGTTTCAACTCCGAAGGGGACTGTAGAGCTGGATGAGCACTAGGAAGGAAGTGAAGTGTCTCGATTGACAGCTAGTTCCGTAGACTTGCGCCTCTTATCCAGGTTGCTTGATCAGTAGAGTACCATTTTAATCTTCACAGTAATCACATTTTGCTCTAACAGTTGCAGTACCTGAGCTTTGAGTTTTCTGGAGATTATTTTCAATTCCGAGTCCTCACATTTGTGTATTTGGTGATTTTGTTGTAGGTCGAGACTTTAAGAGAACAAAAGCACCATCGCAAGCAGGTTGGTAAAACTGCAAAGTCATCATCACGCAGTGCTAGTAGCGTTTGGGCTATCAGTAGGGGTGACAAAAGAACGGCGACATGAAGAAGGCGGTGGAAGCTGCAGAACACGCCGCAAAGGTAACAGCCGAGGCTGCTAAATCTGCTGCTGTGTTGGTCACTAAGAATTCAGACGCAGTGAACAAACTATTCCAAACCATTCATCCTTCCGCTGAGGAATGGGATCCAAGACAGGAAGAGGAAGATGAACAGGTGGATTACAGAACAGAGAATAGTGAGGAGTCAAGCGAGTCAGAAAAAATGAATGATATTGCTAAGCACATCGTTTCACAAAACCGGTACACTCATGTGGTCTTAAGCATAATGCTTGTGTTGTCATTCGTGTGGAGGTACGTGGTTGTCAAAGCAGCTGAGAGGATGGGAAGTAAGGTTAGCGATCCATGGGGCTATGTAGCAGGAATGTTGCCATATGGGTTCAAGGGCCAAGGCAAGGAGGCGGAGAAATCAGAAGGAAGTTTCACCCGGTCCAGTATGCCACAGAAGGCTCTGCTACTTCTTCACGGAGAAAGAGAGAAAGAAGTAAAAGTTCTGGTGTCTGAGACGAACGTCTACTCAGCTTTGGAAAAGTTTTGCAGATTAAGTCAAATAGCGGCTGTTGGTCTCTAAGTCCGTGTCCAGGGGTTTTCCACAGCATTTACTACATGCCTGTTCTCTCATTTTATCGTAATTTATTCAGGTCAGTTACATCGTCATGCTTTGTAAGGCTTGGCTTTCACAGTCTAGAACGTCTGATCTTTACAAAAGGTATCAACATTTTGGAAGTGTGAGCAGTGCTGAGAAACGGTAAACCTTAATTCGAAAGCTGCGGATTCAATCATCTGAGCAACCGATCTGCGCGCACAGTCGAGTCGCATTTTGAAATTGGTGATGAATTTGGAGTTTGGAACAGATGATGGCAGAAATCTTGGATGACCCAGAGACGTTGTGCGTAAAGTGAAGCATCTCTGGCCATACTGTAAGGAACAATAGCATCAGGCAAGAGTTGCTAGAGTGCGAAGTGTCCTGTTGTTGAAATTGGAAGTGTTAGTTTGAAGGCTTTTCAGAATGTACTCTGCTGAACTTTGGAGTGTACGCACTGACTTTTCATGTATAAACAAAAGACGAGCTTGAATGGAATCTGAATGGAAATCGGAAAAGGACAAAATCTTTCAAGTAGAGATGAGAATCATTGCACTGAAGAATGTGACTAACTATTATTGTTCCTGCAAAAAGTTTGTGATGGTGCTACGTAGGTGACGCTGAGCGGCGTGAGAAACCATTTAAGGAATAAGAGGAGAAACCTTTCATGAAATCCATGCTTGGCGTTGAAAACTCCCTGAAAAAGGGATGTCATGTTTTTAACATATGTTTACTTCCTCAGGACAACAATCGTATTTGATCATAAAAAGGATGTTTGACACCAATATTACTAGAAATCAATTTGGATATGACAAACCGGGAATAGCTTGGATTTGATTTTGGCAAAAAATTTGACACCACATATCTAAATATTCTGACATCAGAATCTTTTTGCATAAAAAGTTAAAAGAAATTTGTATATACAGATCCACCGTACTGTGGGTAGAAAATCAATATTTTATTGAATGTAATAGTTAATTGAAATATATCATCAATAGTCACTTGTGAATTTGTCCTCATTCACATTTTTTCTTAACAAGTAAGTAAAATCATACAAGTCATAATGATGATGGTTTTTGTTGATTTCAATAGATGGATAGTAACAAAATTAATTATTTACATCTCTTTTGAATGACTATAAAATATATGACTTTAAAAAATTTGAAGAAAGAAATTTGAGATAAAAATTAATTGATCTTAACATAATAACATAAATAAAAAATAGATTATATATTGACATACAAAAAGAAGTTTTTGTTTTATTTTTTATTTTTTATTTTTGAAACTTTCAAATTAAAAGGGTTGAAGTTTTTACAGTAGTTACCTTTAATTAATTAAAATACCAATTGGAATAAGATTAAAAACATAGAACTAAAACAAATATCAAAGGGGATAAAAGCAAGAACAAAAAATCAGCTGAAACATTGCTTAATAATTAGACAAGATATAATCTAGTCCTAGTCTACAACATGGTGCAACCATTATATGCAATATTTGGACCTTATCATTGATATTATAATCTTTTCTTACTCAGATATGCTAGATAATGTGGGTTAATATATATATACCTAAAGCATGAATTTTATGGGACTAAAATAAAACAAAATAAAATTTAAAAATGAAAAAATAAATGATAATTTGAAGTTTAAAGATTACAGCATTGTATATATACATTTAATTCAACAATTACAAAACCAAAAATGTAATTTGAATGAAATCTCAATCAAATGTTTGTCCTTTTAATTATCATTTCTAAAATAGTCCTTTTTCCAAACATTGAGAAAATCACTCTGACGAGGCATCAACTAACCAGTGTACTAGGCTCCAAAAAGCACAGCAAAAAACAAGGTAATTAGATCACATAAAGGCCCAGGAAAGGCGCAACGCACCAAGCAGCTATTTATAATAAGGAAGGGCACGGCAGACTGGTGAGCGGTGCGTCACTTGTGGGCTTTTTTATGGCGGGCGCTGCCATAGCCGCGCGACCCATCGCCCGATCCTTGCTCGCTCGCTCACTCTCTCACTCTCTCTCTCCCGCTCTCTGCCTTCATCCCTCGCGGCTCATGCCGTGCAAATCTGCTCCAGCCCGGCCTCCACCATGCTGCCGCTGAGCTCTTCGTCTGGGTCCACATTGCGCCCAGGTAGCGGAATCCAAGCTTGAGCTACGGCAGGAGTGGGATTTACTCCAGCGAGCAAAATGCAGTCGCTGTGGCTGCGTTTTGAAGGATCCGCCAGGGTGGGGACAAGCCGCTAGCTTTTAGCTGGGGTTGAATCCGGGGTACGTGGGGTTTAAGGCTCTGGTGGTGGTTGTGGTGATGGTTTGGGGATTGGTGAGGTGGCCGATGAGGACACTCTGGGTAATGTGGTGAATTTGTGGGGCTCGTGAACTCAAGATTTGTATGGTTGGAGGAGTGTGGGTCGAGGGGTTTCGTATGTTTGATGTTGTTTTTGTGTGTGTGTGTGTGTGGGTGCGTGTGTGTGATACAGTAGCGTAGACTCAGTGTCTTCGTAAGCTGAGATGGAGTGGAGTGAAGCTCTGGGATTGAGCGTGTTTCTTCAGTAGCAAGATAATGAACTGCTGAGCTACGCATTCCGTTTGTTTTTGGAGCTTTACGCTCTGACGTTACTGAAGCCTCGAGTGTTGGATATAGCCCTTCTGGAGCATCTTGTGATCTATAGTTTGTGGCTATTTTAAGAAAGGAATCTTGCAGGGAGTATTAGGTGGTGCAAGGGCATCTGATGTTGAGAGTTTTGTTAGCACATCGTGAACTTGGGCCTGTGGCAGCTTGCAGTCGGTATTCTAATTTCAAATGAAACTCATTGTCTTAAATTATTTTGATAATCGCCTAGATCATCTTCCATTGTGCTGAGTAACTCCCAAGTAATTATTCCTGTAATCAAGTTCGTGTTTTCTTCCATTCCGTTCAAACCTTTTCAGGGCACAGGCAGTGGCAACACTCTACCGCGCATGCTTTTGCCACGGAGACTATATCCCTTTGATTATCCTCTTCTGCTAAGTTAGCTTATCAGAAGTTCTACTCTTTCCAACTACAGTGGAAGTTAAGCCACCATTAATATATAGCTATCTTTCCCAATCTAAATAGCTTCTTCCAATTTCGGAAAGATTAAGGCCTTAGCTGTGCAGTTCGTCGAAGGCACTCACTTGGATTAGGTTTGAGTGTGATTCCTGCTGAGCGCATTTGTTACTTACTGACAGAATTTGAGCATCCTCGGCTTCACTTTGGGAATATAATATTGGTGGATTGAAGTCAATTCATGTAGACAAAGTGGAATTTCCACCAAAGCCATCCAATGCGCAAGTGATGGAATTCTGAGCCATGTCAGTTCCGATGTTTCAGGTGATGTCTGGAGTCTGAAGCGTCCTGAGCATGAATTAGGCGAATTCATTCCTTGATTTTGATGCAGCAGGTTTGCAGCAGGCATTCCAACAGGCGGTACTGCTGTTGGGTGGGGGATTCAGAGATCATATTTTGATTTGGACGTTCTCAAAGAACGTCAGCTTTCCTGATCATCTCTCGGATAATTTAGAGGTGCAATTTTCGAAATGGAGGATCTTATGGATGCTGCAGGGCGCGGTGATGTCGACACAGTGCACCAGTTCCTGGAGACTACAGCTAGATTCGTTGACACTATGATGACTCCCTTCAACATGTCGCCCCTGCACGTTGCCGCAGCAAATGGTGAACTCGACATGGTAAATCTTATTCTCAGCGGCGAAGTTAACCTGTCCATCATGGATGACCTTCACCGAACGCCCCTCCATCTTGCAGCCTACAACGACCACGCAGAGGTCGCAAAAGCGATCCTGGCGAAGGAAGCGGGTCACTTAGACGTCAATGCGCCCGCCATGTTTGGCATTACCCCGCTCCACCTCTCTATCATGCGGCGCTCACTTTCTGTAGCTGAGATTCTTATATCTGAGCACCAAGTCGACAAAATGGCACAGACTGAGGATTTATCGAGTATACTTCACATGGCGGGCGATGTGGGGCAGGATAATATCCTCTCACTTTTGGCACAAAATCTCGCCGAATCCGATATCAGCAAGCTGATGAGCTCTTCCATGGTTGATCGAATCCAGAGAACGCCCTTACACTACGCAGCCCGCTCTGGTCACGTGGACGTCGTCAAGCTCTTCTGCCAACAACCATTTTACGAATACCTCGACGTGAATGCCAAAGACGCAGATGGGCTTACACCTTTGCACCTGGCAGCTCGCGTGGGTCACATCGGCGTAGTGGCGGAGCTTCTCAAGTGTGCAAACCTCTCTGTGAACGCGAAGGCAAGGAACCAAAACACACAAGCAAGCCTCGCTGCACCCACAGATTTGGAGCTGGAGTATCTTCCTCGGCCGTCTCTTGTAGACCCCAAAACTGAAACCCGGAATGGTTTCACTGCCCTGCATCTAGCGGCGCGCGAGGGCCACAAAGGGGTTGTGGTGAGGCTCCTGCGGTGTGCTTCTTTACTTGTGAATGTGGAAGACAGTGAAGGCCTGACGCCGTTGCATTACGCTTGTATGCATGGTCAAGCTGAAGTTATGAAGATGCTCCTGGAGAATCCTGAACGGAACGTGAATGCTGAAAGTCATGATAAGTCGACGCCCTTGCACTTGGGAGTCAAGAGTGGTCATATCCCTACTGTCATCGAACTCTTACGCCAGGTACGTTGAATGTCTTGATTTGAAATTGCACTGGAAAATTAACCAAAGAATTGATAGCATTCGACCCACTTGATTGATAAGTTCTCTCAATAGCTGTGCAATCTCATTTCTTACAGACTGACATCAACTGCAACTGTGAGGACGGAACTGGCTCAACAGCGCTCGACATAGCCGAGAGAGAAGGTCACATAAACCTTGTGTGGCTGCTTCTAGAGCACCCAGTGGAAGTGCGAAAGGACCCGGGAGCAGAGCATTTGTACAGCAAGCAGCTAGAGCTAGCGGCAAAAGAGAAGCACACCGACATTGTGAGGCTCCTCTTTCAAAGAATTTCAGACGAGGTCGCGTTTACAGGGGAAACATCCAACCGCGGCCAGAATTTGCTACACTGGGCGGCGGAGATGGGCTACAAACAGTTAACTTGTCACCTTCTAGAGTGGGGCTCTGCGCGGGACGTAAACATCCGAGACTCTCTCTACAATACACCCTTACACTATGCCTCCCAGAAGGGTCACATTGATATTGTTAGAATGCTGCTTGCTCGTCCAGATGTGGATATTAACGCAGAGAATCATAGGAAGGAAACACCGCTACATCTAGCTGCCAAGGAGGGATGGTTTGAAGTAGTGAAGGAGCTCAGCTTGGAGACTTCTGGCCGGTTACGGGCTACTGAGGAGGATAAGTATGACAGAACAGCGCTCCAGCTAGCAGTGGAAAATCGCCACAAGGACATCCAGAAGCTTCTCCTCGAGCGGCCTGATGTGCAAGAGTATGTGAATGGCCTCTACAGGGACCGGCAAGTCTACGTAGATGCAGCTAACGCCATTCTCGTCGGTGCAGCGTTGATTGCTAGTGTCACCTTTGCTGCGTGGTTGCAACCCCCCTTGGGGTATGCTCCTTACGTTGGTGGCGAGGCGGGCGCCTCGCAGCCTACGGGTAATTACGAAGTGTATGCCAATTTGCAGCAACATCCAAGCCTTGAAGTGTTTTGGATCTTCAACACCTTGTCATTCTTCTTCTCCATGGCTACTGTATTAGCGGGTGCTGGGGGTGTTTTGCCCATGCGTGAGGGGTTTATTAAGGATGCTGTGGAGAAGGTGAGGAGAGCACTTCTGTGGACGGCTCTACTACTGGCAGGCTCCGTAATTTTTGTTCTGGGGGCATTTGCAACGGCGGGGTATGTTGTGCTGCCGCCAATTTCCAAGTACCGCCATAGCATGATCGTCGCTATTGTCTTTGGGGGGTTAGTCTGTGGCATCGCGCTTAGCGTCTTCCTGCTCAACCTCTACCAGCTCCTCCCTGAGTGGTGGCGAAACAACGTCGATAACAGAATTTTCCTCAAGTGGGAAGAGCTTCGCAGGAGGAACGCCAAAAATTAACTGTGCGTGGTATCTCAAGAAATGGTGCAGATTTCCGAGACGTTGCACAAAATGGGATTTTTGTTAGTTCATGATCAGACCTCGGTGATTAATTGCGTGGTTCAACTCCAAGTCCGATGCGAAGGGACACAATCATTTTGCTTGATCAGGTACCTATTCGTTCTTCCTAATCAATTTTGTGCTTACAGTACTTAACGCTCATGTTCCCATTTCGGACTTCCTCTCGACCGTTTCTGCTTGTTTACAGGCTCTACTTATTACACTTTATCCCAGTTCTGCATGGCCAACTACACATTGTAGACCGAAATTGATTCATTGCGTCATAGTCTGGTGTAGAGTCCACATGGAGGCAAGCCTTTGATTGGAGTATTTGCTGCACGTTGTGGTAAAGCTGAAAGGATTTACGCGTGACTATCAAACACAAATATGGGATTATGATGGCCAGTGCTCGGTGGAGGGGCCATGCTTGACAATCATATACCCAGAGCTTTGATTTAGAATGACAAGTTAGCAGCACAATGAGCCATTGCAAGCATTCCCTCTTAGTGGTCACAGAACGTTTAGAAGTGAGAGCATCTTGTATTTCAAACCTGTGAGACTCTTAATCTTAACGCCATGGTAGCATTGGTATCAAAAATGTCTGACGCTCAACTGCTGTGATACACATCCACAATCTGTGGGTCCTTTAGCAAGTACACATTTGCTGGTCTTCCTTCAGACCTGTTTTGAAGACCAGGTCCACTTTCAGAGCAGAACGTCTTTACCTCAAACTCCTTACTTTTTCTCGCTTTACTGTTGCGTTGATTTAGCACACGAAAAAATAAACTTGTAACGTTAATCACCTACCTTTTCAAGTCTGAAACGCCTCATCTAGTCTGATAAATTGTTCGTGTGCTTGAGAAAAATGTATGGAGAAACTAAGATGCCAAATCTCCTTAAAGAATCCTTGTCTAGCCACTAGTAAGGCATGGGTGCAGAGGATGTCTCCTACGTAAGGGAATCCACTTGCTGAAGATTCGTGCATGAGTGACCGCTATCGTGCCTGGTAGGACTAATCGCTGCCTCCAGTGCGTCTCGAGACAGAACCTGCAATCATACTGCTCCGGAACACAGACCATTTCAAGAGGAGACTGACGCGAAACGATTGAAGTGAATTTTAGACCCCAGAGATGTGCAATCAGCCACCCGGTAATGTGCTTATAAAGACGCATAGGTTACTAATTTACCGAAATTGAGAGCTCACTTGCTAACTTCTTGCCAGTCTCGGGTTTCGCGGATCACGTCATGAACACGGCACGATTGTATTTTGGCTCGTACTGTGTGCTGCTGGAGGGGACATGCCGCAATATGCTCCACGTGCCGTTCAAGGCACATGGACGAGAGCATATGAATGGAGCTTGAAATTATGGCCCAACAGTATTCCAACCTTGCTAATACCGCGCATTTCTAAGAAAACACAGAGTAAAACTGATCAAGAGTTAAAACGTGCCTAATATCTGCGAAATGCAAACAATTGGGAGATACAAAAGTTGCAAACCTGCATTTAAGTATTCAATTGTCTTAAAACATGCATTGTAAAACATATTGATTAGACGAAGTACCCAAGGTGGTCCAGGTCAAAAAAGGTGCCTAGCTGGTACAATGGTAATTTTTTTCTTCATCTGTGAATGGATTTTGGTCACTTTTAACAAATGTTTTAAAAACCTGCCCTTGCTTGTGCCTTCATGTTAAGATTGGAATTTAGGACTAAGGAGAGCAAAGGCTAAGGAGTTAAGGAGCAAAGGCTAAGGAGCTAAGGCAAGAGATTGAGACTAAAGAGTAGAACAATACTTTATGTTCATATAAATAGTCACTTGTGTGAGTGGCTAGAATTGATCCTTGTACTACCCAATCGCCGTTGTATACTACTAACACTAGCCCTCTCAATTGATGATACCAATATTGAATCTCACATTATTTATATTGATCTTATTTTGCCTTGCTCGATGGTTGCCTATTGTCAATGGGTAGCAGACATGCAACAAGCAATGCATAATAAAGATTAGTACTTCTCATCCATGTGTCAAGTTACCAAAGTACCAACTAGGCACCTTTCTTATTATAATGTTCAAGGTACTAACAATCGTCAATATTAATACCATGGCAAAAATCAAATATCAAATTTCACAAATCATCCTTGTGAAAGATATTAGAATATAGAATAAGAGACTTGAACTACAAAGAGATTTTAAGAAGAAATCAACAAAAGCTTGAATTATGTAGATGAATATACAAACAACACTAAGAAAAGTGAGCTAGAATTCCAAGAGATGCGTTGTCAAGATTGAAGAACTCTTCAACCTTGACTCCAATATATATTCATATCTAAAAAGCTTCTTCAACGGCTTCTACCAACTTAGAAGCTTTTCAAGCTCTTTCTACCAACTTGGAAGCTTCTCGAGTTTCTTCTATTAACTACGAAGCTTCTTGAACTCTTTCTACCAACTTAGAAGCTTTTCAAGTGACTTCTATTAACTAAAAAATTTCTAGATTATTTTAGAAGATTTTGTGAACTTTAGTACTATTTGTTCTTAACATCACTACTTTCTCTAGCAACAAGTTTCAAGAGGAGCTCATATCTTTGAAAATCTTCCTACATACATAAAAAGTCAAGAATACGTTATACCAATGAAGCTATATATTTTATTCTCTATTCTTGGATTATAGGTTCTATTGGTCATCGAAAAAATTACCTATGGCTTTGAGTTAGTACCTCTGTTGTTAAAACATTCCATCCAATGATCTGATCTTCATTGTAGCCTTCAAAATATCTTCCAAATAAGATCTTAAGCTTAAGAGGATTCACCTTTTCAAGCTAAAGAAATGCCACTAAAGCTCAAGCATTAGAATCGAGACTTATATGATTGGATATTATTTTTAATGGCTCCAACCATGGTTATACTTGGCGTTGAAATGTATCATCCTCACTTTACCCAATCAAAAGCTTTAATATGATTCTTTTCCTCTTATAAGTATTCTTTAAATTTAATCTTTACTAAGAAATAATCATCAAATATATTTAGATTTGTGGAGGTAGAGTCAATGAAATTCTTGTACTTTTTGAGGTATATTGATAAGATTTTTGGCTGGTTCTTATGTGCACTCATTGATATCATAGCTGTGCTAATAAATAAGATATTCTAATTTGTTCCATCTTTATCATGAATTAAGTATCTTTTTGACCTTGTATTCTTCATGATTTTTGATTTTAATATTAGATGGCAACTATTCTATTTTTTCGGAAATATACAACTCTCTATAAAACTCCAAAAGAGAGACATGAAAAATTGGATATACATTCATAGAAAATGGTAGTTCTAAATGATATGCCATTGGATTAATTTGCTTTTAAATAAAAAATAGTTCTAATCTTCAATAGTCCAACTTATTGCATGGCCACTTGGTCTTGATATTCTATCAAAGAAATCATATTTTATTTCTAATATAAAAAGTACGTGATTGATTCTTAAATTTATTTATAGATGTCTTGTAAGCATTTAAAGTTGCTTGCAATTGAAGCTTCAAGATTATTTAGTGTTGTGATAGATACTTTGCAAATTCTTTAGCGATAGATACAAGATTGTTTAGTATTGTGATAGCTATTGGATTCTTGTTCTTTAACGTATTCTATAGATTAAGCTTCAAGTGATATCCATAGTTGGAATAAAACAGTGTTTCCTGAGTTGAGGTATGAACAATATTATTATATGCAAATTCCATTAATGGTAGATATAAGATCCAATCATCTTATTGATAGTTGATACTACATCATAAATATTGCTCCAAAACTTTATTAACTTATTCTGTTTGGCCATCAATTTGAGGATAGAAAGCCAAATATAATTTAATATCTATCTTTAATATTTAAAAAAGACATCTCTAAAATTTAGATACAAATTGGAATCCTTGATTTGATATGATATCATTTGACAGGCCATGATATTGATAGATATTGTTAAGAAAGAGCCTTGCTATTTCTTTACTAGAAGTAGTCTTCTTACAAAGAATAGAATGAGCCATCTTTGTGAGTCGATCAACCACCACAAAGATACTATTTAATGAATTGGATGACAATAGATCTATAATAAAATCCATTGAAATAGAAGACCATGATCTTTTTGAAACACGCAAGGGCTATAAGAGTCCATAAGAACAATGTCAAGGATTCCTAGATTTTGAATAGATGTTAGAAGGAAGTACAAATTTTTTTATAACTTTTTACATTTGAGGCCACCAAAAATCTTGGGAGATAAGTTCCAAGGACTTATTAAATTCAAAGTGACCCATAGCTAAAAAATCATTTGTATTGATCTTTTTGAGATATATAAATGTTCTTCAAAGTATAGAAGGTCTTTTTTAAATTTGAACTTGTCAATATTTTTATTTAAGCAATGTTTAATATCAAGGGCCAAAATATCATTAGTGGTTGTAGCATACACCTCATCAAGGAAGCTAGAATCAATAAGTACCGATGTAATAGTGGCACAAAGGCAAAATTGCTCCGGCTTCAACAAAGTTGCACATTGTTGATCAAATGGTGCCTTTTTTGTCTTTGGTACAAGATATGATCTCTTTAATAAAGAATCAGATAATCCTTGTTACTTTCCAGGACGATAAGTAATAACAAAGTTAAATCAAGATAATAACATATTCTATTGAGTTTGATAGTAATTGAGAATTGAAGCTAATATAAAATATTCAAAGTTCTTATGATTTATATATACAATTATAAGATGTATTGTTCTTTTGAGAAAATGATGCCATTCTTGAAAAAAATCCATAATAGTAAGAAGTTTTTTTATTATAGATTTCATAATTAATTTTGGCAACAAAAAACTTTCAAGAATAAAATGCAATAGGATGGAGTTTATTGTTTATATCCATTTGTGAAAGTACAATTTTTACTGCAAAATTTGAAGCATTAGTCTTTATATAGAATACTTTTATAAAGTCTAAATGTACTAAGATTGGAAGTAGGGTGAACGTTGTTTTAAGATCTTGGAATGCCTTTTCTACTTAAGGCTTCTATTCCAACTTGTCTTTGCATGTCAATTGAATAAAAAGGGTAGTAATTTGAGAATAATTTTTGATGAAGATCCAATAGAAATTAGCAAATCCAAAAAAATATTATATGTCTCTTGCAATCTTCGAAATAGTCCATTGTATAACCACTTCCATCTTTTTAGGATCCATCATCAAACCTTCAGTAGATACAATGTATTTCAAAAATTCCATCTTTGATTGATGAAATACACATTTTTTTAGTTTGCCATATAAGCCTACATCTCATTGCTTTTGTAATACCAACTTTATATGTTCATGATGTTCCTCCAAATTTTTCAAATACATCAAAGTATCATGAAGATAGATTATTACAAATTTGTCTACATGCTCTCAAAAGATGTCATTCATTAAATGTTGAAAGATAGCACGTGCATTTGTTAATCTAAAGGATATAATATTATATTCAAAATGTCTATACCTTGTCCAAAATATGGTCTTCTATTCGTCTTCTTCTTTGATCTATATTAATTTATATGACATATATCTTGATCTCATCAGGCATTCAAAATTTCTAGTAGATGCATATATATTCTTTATGAAGAAAAACGATGGTTCCTTGCATATGTGCATTGATTATTAGAGATTAAATAAGATAATGGTGAAGAATCATTATCCACTAACGTTAATCTTAGGACTTTTGGAGCAACTTGACCAAGCCAAGATCTATACTAAGTAGATCTTTACGGATCTTTAAATAGCACTTATATAGGTATTATTTTGTAGATGATATTACTAGAGTATAAAAATTGTTTATTTTTTACTTCTATATGAACAAGTTTGGATTTTTGTACTAAATTTTTTTTATAAAGCTTAGCAAACGCCTCATTTAAAAAACAAGTAGATATCCTTAAATCCAACAAGGCAATTGCTTGAAGTGTTTGAGGGCCAAAATATAAAAGAATTATAAAGCAATGAGCACGTTGAGTAAAAAGAGAAGAATCTTAGTAGTTTTGCAATGTTGAATTGTCTAGCTACACGGTTCCTATTATAGCTGAATATCATTATTTTTTTAAATAATTACACTTCTAATTTTGATAATACATTGATTTTATTTTTTTGGACAATTGAGAGCCTTATGGCCTTTCTTGCCATTATACAAATATAGATCTTCTTCCATCCAACACTTCTTTTCTTGTGGACTAAGAAATTTAAAATATATCACATTAAGCTATATATCTTTTATTTCTGAATATAAATTCAAACTTCTTATTGATGTAGCAGAAATATATCAGATTATATGTTGTCTTGCTAAAGTCTATGAATATTGATCTTGATAATATTGAAATAATAGATTATTATATTTTATAATTTGACTGATAGTTTCATTGCGTGATTGTCGATGTGAAAGCAATAATAAAAAATCCTTCATATCATCTCTTAATCTCCAATAGAATTGACTTGTCAAAGCTTCTTTATGCCAATTGATGTTATATGCTAGTTGTCTAAAATTAGATACATAGATTAATGTAGAATATATCTTTTATTATAATACTTGGATCTTGACTGTTGTCCAATGAGCCTTGTTACATTGTTTAAATACTTTTGTAAATACTTCAATGAAAGCTTAAAAGTTATTTAAAATTAGTGATCTCTTCTCAAATAAGAGAGAAAACTATGATAATATTTTTTTTGTAAGTAAGGTGTCAATAATCAAACTTGTGATTCTTCTACCAAATAAGTATCAAATTGTAGAACCATTATTAATTAAATTTTGATAATAAATCTTCAAAACTTTGAATATATAGTATCATATTTCTACAGAAGAATAATTTGAAGCTCCTTATATTGTTGAATATGTAGATTTTTTTGGTGTAGTATAGGTAGTAGCACATCTTTAAGTACAAAAGTTGGAGGTGGGTGCAGTCTAAGTTGTGGTATTTCACATGTTGCATAATTATAAAATTTTGTAATAACTCCTTGAATATCCATAGTCTTAATAGATAAAGTAATAAGAGCACTAATGATAGTATCTAACTTAGATTAAAAAGATTTAGTCATAGCAATGTCTTAATCTTTAGCTATTCTAAGGAAAAAAAAAAAAAAAAAAAAAAAAAAAAAAGAATCTATAAGAAGACAATATCAATTTGAAGGAAGATAATCTGCAACTTTTAAAATGCCTTAAGACCTTCAAGAAGAGGGGTGATTCACTTTTTTATAAGAACAATAAAATTTTAATATTATAATAAAAAAATATTAATTTACAGGAGGATAATCTGTTACTTCTAAAGCGCTAATATATCTTCAAGAAGAGGAGTAATCCACTCTCTAACAAGGAAGATCTAACTCTAATATTTAAGATGAGGTCAATTTCAACAAACTATCAAGGACATAAGAATACATAATAAGAGACTTGAACTAGATAGAGGTTTGAATTATTTAAATGAATATATAAACAATACAAAGAAAGGTGAGTTAGAACTCCAAGAGATGCATTGTTGAGACTAAAGAACTCTCCAGCCTTGACTCTAATATATACCTCTATCTAAAAAGCTTTTGAATGGCTTCCATAAATTAAGAAGCTTTTTGAGCAGCTTCTATTAACTTGAAAACTTTTCGAGTAGCTTCTACTAATTTTGAAACTTCTTAAGCTTTTTCTACCAACTTAGAAGCTTTTTGAGCTCCTTCCACTAATTACAAAGCTTCTTGAGCTCCTTCTACTAACTTGGAAGCTTCTCAAGCTCCTTCCACTAACTACAAAGCTTCTCGAGCTACTTCTACTAATTAAGAACCTTTTCAAGTGACTTCCACTAATTAAAAAATCTTTAGAATATTCTAAAAGATTCTTTGAACTTTCTAAGTGTGTATCCCTAACAACCTTTAGTGATAATTTTTATATCTTTTTTATAAATTTTTGAAGTATTTGCAACAAACTCAATCTCAAAATAAATGTGTTATTGACAAAACTTTGTATTTACAATATTCATGAGTAATTTTTAAGTTACTTTTTTAATGGATTGTTAATTTATTTTTCTTCCATTATTACTTGGCACTATTTTTAAAGAACCATTCAAATCATGTAATATATAATTATTATTAAAATATTTTAATTAAAAAAATTATATAAAATATATCAATTGAATTCTATTAAAAAAAATAATATTTTATTTATATCTTATATTTTATTTTTATGTTGATAATTTTAAAAAAGAATTATAAAAATATATAATATGCATAAATTTGTTTAACATTAAAAACTTTTTTTTATTTATTTTTTGAAACTTCTTATTTTTATTTGATTTTTTAATAGAAAATAAAACCAAACATAGGTTCAAAGCTAATTTAGATATATTAATACTTGTATAAATTTTAAAGCCAAGTTTTTATATATTATAAATAATTATTTATATATTTGATAAATCTATTCTTAAAATTTTAATAATTAAATAATACTGTTGAAATTTAAAATTTAAACTAGTTATCAAATTTAATTATAATATAAGTTAGTTTAAATTATTGATATAATAATTAATAATTATAATTTATTCACTATTTGATTAATACACAAAAATTATTTATTTTATTTTAGTATATTTTTGTTTTTTTAAAAGAATTGATTTTTTTTATTATATAAATAATAGGATTAATAGATATCATTGTACAAATATAAGAACAATTGAAAAAAATAATATTCTTAAAATTTCAAATTTATATATTTATATATTTAAAAATTATAAAAATAAATATATTTTTACTAATTATTAATATGCTTAAGTTTTTATTTTTTTAATTTTTTTTAATTTTTAAATAATTGAATTTAATTCTAAAAAAATTATTGGAAAAAATACCCAAATTAAAAAAGTTCTTTTAAAACAAATAATAGTTTAATTTCATATTTTTATAGATTTTATAAGTTAAAAAATATATTTTTTAGATATATATTAATAAAATTTATAAGTTAAAAATATAAATAATAAAATTTTTATACCAAAAAATATTTTTAAAATTAAAAATAAAAAATTTATTCAATAAAAAATTAATTATATAAAAAATAAAAGTTATACTTTATTATAATATTATTATTAATATATATTAATATATAATTAATATAAAAATTATATAATATTATATAAAAAATAATATATAAAATATATATATATATATAAAATAATATAAATATATATATAATTATATAAATATATATATAATTAATATAAATATATATATAATTAATATAAATATATATATAATTAATATAAATATATATAAAAAATTAATATAAAATATATATCAAGTTTTAAGAATGTTATTTATTATAAGTCATATGCTACCTCTCCTTCTTTTGGTATAAGGTATGATCACTTGGATAAAGCATTTGATAATCTTTGTTATTTCCTAAGTTAATATATAATATTGAAATAAAAAAAAAAACAAAAAAAATTTCTATCAAACTTGGCAACAATTTGAAATATAAGTTGATATGAAGAGGTGTTTAATTTGTACAAGAAGGGAGACAAAAGGTCAATGGAGTCAATTGTAAGATATTGTATAGTCAACTCTATTCTAGCTATTGTTCTATTTGATAGCATGAACATATGAGTCAACATAACAAAGATATCAGCTATTGTAAAAATAAGAATTCAAGATCTCTACACTAGAGATCAATAAATAAGAGTAAAGTCCCAATTGTACAAAGAATGTCATGACAAGGATGTCATCTTTGACAAGACTAGTTCATTACTTGAAGAGTTTAAATATGAAGGTACTATAGTATCAAATTCTACTCATGGGCTTTATAAGCGGTGCTTTCTATTCGACTTCTCTAATCTGTATTCTTTTGTAATCATAAGTCATAACATATGCTATTTGACATTCATTAAAAATAATACTAGTCGACCATACTTTGATATAGAAGTGTTAGATAAAAGGTCTTATAGATTTATTAAAAAAACCTTTGGGATTAGTGTCTTTTCTTTTGAAAACATTAATTATAAGAAGAAAAAAGGTTAAAGTAGAATCTAGTAGAGCTATTTGCATAAAAAAAGTAGTTTTTAAAAAAAGACAAATTATCCTAAAGAAATATTTAAGATTCTTATGATCTATATATACAATCACTCAATATAAAATACCTTCAAGAAAATAGCACCATTCTTCAAAAAAATCCACAATAGCAAAAAATTCTTTATTGTGGATTCTATAATTGATCTTTGCAATTGAAAACTTCTTAGAATAAAATACAATTGGATAAAGTTTTTGTCTTTTTGAATTTGTGATAGCACAACTTCTAATGCAAAATCTGAGGTATTAATTTTTATATAAGATTTTTTTATAAAATCTAAATATATTAAAATTGAAACTATAATAAAAGCCATTTTAAGGTATTAAAAAGTATTTTTTATTTGAGGCCTCTATTCCAATTTCTTCTTGCATATCAATTGAGTAAATAGAGTAGCCACTTAAGAATAATTGTTAATGAATATCTGATAAAAATTAACAAACATAAGAAAATATTATACATCTTGTATTATTTTGGAGATTGTCCAATCTTTAACAACTTGAATCTTCTTTAGATCTATTAATAAACTTCATTTGATATGATATATCTAAGAAATTTTACTTTTGGTTAGTAGAATATATATTTTTTTCAATTTGGTATATAAATCCACATCTTTCAATTTTTGTAGTATCAATCCTATATATTCTTTATATTCTTCAAGACTTTTTGAATAGATCAAAATGTCATTGAAGTAGCAAATAATAAATTTATTTAAGAACTCTCAAAAAATATCATTCATCAAGTATTGGAATATAGTTGGTATATATTTTAGTACAAAAAGCATAATATTATATTAAAAATATCCATACTTTATTTGAAATATTGTCTTTCATTTGTTTCCTTCTTTGATATATACTAAATTATAAGCTCTATAAATATCAATCTTTATAAAGATCTTTACTTGATCCGATTGTTTAAAAAATTTTAATATCAATGATAATAAATAATAATTTTTTATTGCTATCTTATTTAAATTTTAATAATCAATATATATATTTGTAAGGCTCTATCTTCTTTTTCATTAAAAAATATAGATACTCAAGCAAATGATTTTAAATATTAAATGAAATTCTTAAAAAAAAATTTATCAATGTATTCCAGCAAAGTTATTAATTATATTTGTAAAAGATTATATATTAGTCCAAATGGTAGTTGAACTCTTTTTTACAATTCTATGGCACAATCATACAATCAATGTTATAGTAGCATGTTTATATATATATATTTTTAAAATATCTTTAAAGTCTTGGTATTAAATTGAAAAAACTTGTAAAACTTGTTTAATTGAATTTCTTATTGAAGTAGCATATATCACAAATGCAACACCATTCTCTATTTTTTGTATAAAAGTAATAGTTCTAAAAAATAAAGGTGTATTATATTTCTTCTTTTGATGTTTTGGTCTTAAAGAAATTTTGTATAAATTCCAATCAATATGAACATTATGTAACTTAAATCAAGGAAGTGCAATGATAATAAGATTTGTAAGACATTGAATAATGTTGAAAACAATATGCAATACTTGGTCTTTTAATATCACTTCTAATACTGTGAGTCCCACTAATAAATTTTAATTGGTGGATTGATTAAAAATATAGTCTTAAGTCATTTAATTATACAAATATGATGGTTAGAGAGTCTTTTTGATTATTTAAGTATTTATTAGAATTTAGAAGTATTTATAAATATAAAAGTCTTATTAGAAGAAAAGTTACAAAAATAGAGTCTTAGTAAATCTTGGAGGCAATTATTTTAGTTGGTTTAGTATTTTTACTTATTATTAAATATTAAGAGTTAGTTATTGAGACCAATATCTACATTGGCCTTCTAATTACATGTATTACTCATTAAAAATCTATAAATGTTACTTAGTAGGTACAAGAAGCATGAGAAAGAAATCTCATGTCTTTTTAATTATTTTTTATAAAAAATAAGATTTTGAATTGATTTTTATTGATTTTATTATTATAAAAAATTTCCAAGGTAGAATAAAATAGTCTTAAATTGAAATTATCATCTTAGAAATATTATAGAGATTTTTAGAGTTTATATAGAATTTATTTAGAATTTATTTAGAATTTTTAGAGTAATTTTGAAGACTTTGGTAAAAATAAGTTTTACCACCTTGGGAGCCATTATGAAGAAATGGAGCAAGATTTGAAGCCCATACAAGGTTCCTAAGCTAATAGGGTTTTTTTGAACACCATGGTGAAGTCAAAAATGCAAAATTATTAGTTCTACTAGTATAAAATAGGAGGACCAACAGCTAGTGTAGTCCTTGTAGGAAGGGAGGTGCACAAGTCCCATATGGGTTGTGGCACCTTGGATGTAGGTAGGAAGGTAAGACTAAGGCCTCGTGGCCCCTCTAGGATACCCATATACACTACTTGTGAGCCTTGGTGAGGTTCAAACCCATGATCTTGTAACAAGTTATCCTTGAGGTAAAAATTTCTACTTAACTTTTTTTATTGTTTACCTTCTAACTTTGAATTATCATAACTTATTCATAGTAACTTAGATTTACATGTTTTTTACATCATTGGAAAGATAAAAAAATTTGAAAATATAATTTTTATTTTTTATTTTTATTTTTTATTAGGTAAAAATCTAGTGAACAGACTATGACTAGTTTTGTAGTGTGCAATTACTTAATTGCACATATTTTACTTGTTTTGTGTTGTTCTTCTCCTTCATTATTGTTTATTGCTCCTTATACTTCACACCACAAATTATAAGCAACTCTTAGTTAAAGCCACCTTATAACTTGGATTGAAGAGTGAATTTTATCCTCACAAATACTTATGTTTCTTTAATAATATCTTCCAATGCAAGTACTCATCTATCAATGACTTTAATAGGTATAAGATGAATCTTTTTTACCAATATTAAATCATATTTAATTACAAAATCTTTATCTATAAAACATATTAAGATTCCAATATCTAAAAAGACTTTAACAAAAATCTCACCACTTAGAAGTTTTATATATACAAGAAGTGTAAAATCTCAAGGTAAAAAGAGATTTTTTTTTGGTAGGTTGAATTTGATGGTATCCAACTGCATGGTTTCTATTGTGATTGGATATCTTTTTTTTTTTTTAATTTAATTGATTTTAGAATTGATGTCACACTTTGTATCTTGAATCTACTAAACTTGTTTGGATAATTTGTTGCTTTGTGATTTGGCTTTTTATAATATAAATACAAATTTTCTTACTCACATCTATTCTTTTTTATTTGTGTTAGTGGCTTAAATTAAAATGCATTGATCTAAATAAGTTCAAGGCCCATTGAATATTTTTATGGTATTTTTGAAGAAATAGCAATTGTATTGTGATAATTATTATTAATAATTCAATGTCTTTCTTGTTACAATTCAAATAGGCAATTGTTGCAAGTAATAGCTTGAAATATGAATTCTTTTAAATTATCAATTTAGAACATTGTAATCAATAATTTTCTTACATAGTCTTATAAACCATATTAGAACCAAGTCATAAAAATCTTATTATTCTAATTAAAGTCATATATAAGCTATTGTGATTCTTATATAAGCTAAATATATAAGCTAAATGTGATTCTTATGGCAAGTTTTATATATATATATATATATTTTTTGTAACCCTTTTTCAATCATTATTTCCAAGTGTAGTAGTAAATTTTTCTATAAAAGCTTCTAGGTTGTATAATATTGAAGAGTTTTTTTTTTCCAATTATGGAATAAATTATGAACAAGCACTTTTTAATAAAAAAATTCTTACAAAAGCAATTTGAGTTAACATGTTTAGATAGTAAGAAGGATGTAAGCAAAAGTAAAGCCATACTTATTGTACAAAGCCTCAAAAATTGGATCTTGTTCCATTAAACTTGTCTATCATGCCTTTGGTTCATAATAGTCCTTGATACATCTATAGAAGTCATATATAGTACATGTTTAGTACTTATTTCTTTCAATTAAATAACTTCTTATTGCAAACTATGAATCTTTTATTTATCTTTTTTAGATATTATACTAATTTGAGATTCTTTATTTGGATTGCAAGTTTCCTATATGCGTCACATATTTAGCTTGTTCTACAAGCTACCAATATGTGGGACACATGGCTAGCTGGTTGACCAAGTTTTTAACCTATCAATCATCTATAGACATGTATAAAAGTAAATTCACATCTATTAAGTTTTTAAGAAGCTTTTCTATAAGATATTATCAAATTAATCTATTTTTACTTACTTCTATCTATCTTTATTAATTAAATAATTATTGAAATTAATCTTAAGTCTATGATATTACTTCCTTTTTAAGAAAAATTCCATAAGGAGTAGTATTGTGTAGTAACAATGCCATTAGATGAAAGAAAAAAGGAATGATTAAAATATATATGAACTCAAATAAAAATATTTTAACAAATTATCTTAGAATAATAGATAATAGATAAGAAAGTAAAAAAAAAGTTAAAAGGGTTAATACTACCTTTTTATAGAAGAAGCTTCTATTTACTTTGTATAATCATAAATAAGCCAAAAAAAAGTAGATTAGAAAAATAAATAATATAGGCATCTTTAGGAAGGAATTGAAAATAGGTTTTATCAAATTTTACCTCAAAATCCTCAGAGGTGATATCTAGAGAAGACTAGTTGTGAACTTGGATCAAAATCAGACCTTGAGATATAAAACTACATGCCTATGGTGGGTCAAAGGTTCTTTTATAAATTAGAGAGTTGGATTAGTGAACAGACTTAAGAAAGTGTGTTTAAATATTAATTTTGAGTGATTTGAAGAAAAATTGGCTTTATAAGAACTTTGCTAAGTCAAGGTTGTATCAGGTGACTTTGGATTTTATAAAGTAAAAAGGGGTTTATAAATTTGAATATTCGATGAATTTGATTACAAATCTGTAAGTGAAAATTTGAAGATTTTTAATTGTACTTGTGATTAATACATATTATAAGTTTGAATTTGATCAAATAGTTTAATTGGGAGTTATTGAAGTTCAAGTAGGTTGAGGTCTCGAAAGTTGGGGTTTGAGAGTCAATGAGGATTTCTTAGATATTTAGGAATCTACTAGTTGGATTGAAGTGAGAATTTTTTTTAAAGATAGTAGAGTAGTTTTACTATTTTTATATGAATTTTGAGAGCAATTAAATAGTGTAAAGAGAAGATATTTATACTAAAAGTTTGATATTAGGATTGGAGAAAGAAGGCGACCTATATCTGAGTAAAAATTCAAGCTTAACTTCTATTTGGTAAGTTGAATCTCCTTCAACTTTTTTGTGTATGTTATCAACATAATTATTAAAAAGTGTACAAAATTTAGACTAAGATCAATGGTTAGACCATCAGTCATTATAGTTTCAATTTATTATAGGATTTGGTTAGGATTTGTTAGAATTCGATTAAGATTTGTTAGGATTTTTTAGAATTCATCTAGGATTTGACTAAGATTTGACTAGGATTTGATTAGGATTTGATTAGAATTTGATTGAAATTTGACTAGAATTTGATTGAAATTTGACTAAGATTTGATTGGGATTTGACTAAGATTTGATTAGGATTTGAATAAGATTTGATTAGGATTTGATTAGGATTTGAATAGGATTTGGATAGGATTTAATTAAAATTTGATTAGAATTTAATTAGAATTTTATTAGGATTTGACTAGAGTTATTAGGATTTTATTAGAATTTGATTAGGATTTGATTAGGATTTAATTAGAATTTGAATAGGATTTGAATAGGATTTGATTAGAATTTGATTAAGATTTGACTAAGATTTGAATAGAATTTGACCAAGATTTGATTAGGACTTGATTAGAATTTGAATAAGATTTGAATAGAATTTGAGTAGGATTTGATTAGAATTTGATTAGGATTTGAATAGAGTTTGAATAAGATTTGATTAAGATTTGATTAAAATTTGATTAAAGTTTGATTATAATTTCTATTTTTAATATTTTAATAGAATTTTTATTTTAATATTTTTTAAAATTTATATTAATATTTTTTAAAGATTACTTTATTATTTTATTATATCTTTTTTAGAAGTTTTTTAGGATTTTTTGTATATTCTTCTATAACTAATTAAAAAATCTAATTAAAAATTTTAACAATTAAAGCATATTTATTAGTTTTAATTACAAATTTTGTATAATTCTATTAGAGGTATTAGGACTTGTTATTGTTATTTTCTTTTTATCTTCTAAAGCAAAGTGCCCAACACATTCTCAAGTAAGACTTCACAACATACGATAGCAGTGATCACATGTTGAAGAAGTCTAGGATGTGTCAAATTTTGCTTACCACATACTCTAATCTTTATTTCCTTTAAAGATAGTTGATAGGTCTTCTTAGCCATCAATAGTATCCTATACTAGAATGGAAGGACCATCCTATTATTTGATTATTGTTGAGGCTTTCATAACTTTCTTCAAAGAAAATATTTAGAACACCATCAGAAATAGTTCTTACTTCTAAAAGTATCAGTAAGCATCAAAAATTCTTTCCAAGGTCGTAATATCAAATACGTTATATCTTGCCATTAATTTGAGGAAGAACATGTTATTCTTGAGGATCTTTATCTCTATTCTATCATCTTGAAGGTTGTGATAATTATAATATCTTGTTTGATAAGTCAACAAATAATGGTTTTTGAGCTAAATTTATTGGTTGTTGATTCCCTATCTCTTTGGCACTAACAAATTTAAAGAAATATCAAATAATAGTACAAAATAAAATAAAAAATTTATTGAATATGCTTTATTTTATAATAAATATTTTCTTGATTCTTCAGCTTAATTTTGATAGATGTCATCAATGAAACGCATTGATTTTTACTAATGCATTTGCTACATTCTTAGATGGTTCCTATGTGCGTTTATTAATATCATATCTGCAACAATGTACAAGATATTTCAACTGATTTTAGTGCCGCCTTGAATCTAAGACCTCTTGTACTTCAAATTCTTTATTGTTGTCTATTTCTATAGGAGGCGGTGGCATTTGCCTTCTTCTTTGTATATCCACTGTCTTATATGATTTGAGTAGTGACATGTGAAATACATGATAGATCTTTATAGATTTTGGTAGGCATAATCAATAAGCAATTAGATTGATTTATTCATAAAAATAAAAATGATTTAAAATTTTAATAATCCAGCTTGTCACAAGAATAAATAGTCTTAATATTATGACAAAGTAACTATACCTTATTGCCTATGTGGAATTGAGGCTATTCCTTGTGATAGACATCTACATTAATCTTTTGTTATTGACAAGCTTCATTTAATTGTGTCTTTATTGTCGCATGTAGCTTTAGCAACTGATTTACAAATCTTTTGCGTCATAATTGTCAACTTTTGAAAAGTCAAAAGTATCAAGTCATGGATGATAACCATAATTTATAAAGAATGGAGTTTGTTGAGTAGAAGAATGTACCAAATTATTACAAGCAAACTCTGACAATGGCAAAAGATTTGTCTAATCATCTTAATGATAGTTGATAGTACATTTCAAATATTGCTCAAAAACTTGATTTACATATTCCATTTGTCTATTAACTTGAGGATAGAAAGTTGAAGATAGTTTTATGTTGATCTTTAATATTTTAAAAAAGATTCTTCAAAATCTTAATACAAATTATATTCCTCTATTTGATATAATATCCCTTCATAATTCATAATAGCAATATATATTATCAAGGAAGAGTTTAGTTATTTTTTCACCTGTAATAGATTTTGTACATGATGCAAAATGTGCCATCTTGGTGAAATAATCTACAATCACAAATATAGAGTCATATAAACTTGAATTTGGAAGATCCATGATAAAATCCATAAAAATAAAATATTAAGATTGTTCTAGTATAGATAATGGTTGAAAAAGTTTGTAAGGTTGATGACGAGGAGTTTTTGATCTTGAAGAAATATCACATAATTATACAAATTCTTTAACAATCTTTTACATTTGAAGCTAGCAAAAATCTCTTGATATTAGCTCCAAAGTCTTATTATATCTGAAATATCAGTCTATACGGAAGTTGTGATGAGCTTCAAAAGTACATAGTTGTGCTTCATCTTTTGAAACATATAGACATTTTTTGAAATACAATAGATTATTTTTGAACTCAAACTTGGAAGTATCATGAGACTTAGATGAATTATTCTTAATTTCATGAACAAGAGGGCCTAAAGACATACTTGATTAGACTTGCTTGACAAAAGTTGAATCAATAGTCAATATTGATTTGATTGCTTAAAGATGAAATTTCTCCAACTTCAAGAAGATTATTTTTTATCAATCAAAAGTTGAATCTCCTTTTTTTGATACAAGATAAGAATGTCTAGAAAGAGCATTAGACAGACCTTATTATTTTCTTGGCTGATAAGTAATAATGAACTTAAATCTTGGCAAAGACATGCTCTAACAAGCTTAACAATAATTCAATATGTGTATTAACATGAAGTATTTAAGGTTCTTGTGATCTGTATATATAGTGATTGGGCTAGAAGCACCTTCTAGATAATGACACCATTCTTAAAAAGAATCCACAATTGCAAGAAGTTCTTTATTATGGATTTTATAGTTGATCTCTAGTGCTAAAAATTTCTTTGAATGAAAAGCTACTAGGTGGAATTTGTTATTTTCTCCCATTTGTGACAATACTCTATCTAAAGCAAAGTCTGATGTATTTATTTCTATAAAAAAATACCTTGAAAAAGTCAATAGAATATAAGATTGGTACAAAAATAAAAGCTATTTTTAAAGCTTCAAACAATACATTTGCTTCTTTATTCTATTTGAATTTGTTTTTACAAGTTAAGCATATAAATGGAACTACAATTTGAAAAAAGTTCTTGATGAAGATTTGATAATAATTGGCAAATCTCAAAAAATATTATATATCTCTTATTATTTTTAGAATCTTCTAATCTATGATTGTCTGGACTTTCTTATGATCCATCTTGAGACCATCATTCAAAATAATATACCTTAAGAAGTCAACTTGAGTAGTGTGATATACACATTTTTTTATCTTGACATATAATCCTATATTTTTAAGTTTTTGTAACATATGATAAATATAAAATTTATATTCTTTTGTATTCTTAGAATAGATCAAAATATCATTTAAATAGAATACAACAAAATCATCAAGAAATTCATAAAAAATGTCATTTATAAGATGATAAAAAGTAATTGGTGCATTTATAAGTCCAAAAGGTATGATGTTATTTTTTAAATGCCCATACCTTATTCAAAATGCAGCCTTCCATTCATTACTTTCTTTGATGTACACCATGTTGTATGCTCCTTAAAGATCTATTTTTATATAGATCTTAGCTTAATTTAGTTGATTAAATAGTCTAGATATTAAAGATAGAGGATATCTATTCTTGATGGTAATCTTATTGAGTCCTTAATAATTTATATATATTTGTAGTAATCCATCTTTTTTTTTTTTTACAAAGAAGATAGGAATCCTTGCTAGGAATTTTGAATGGCATATGAAATTCTTGGCCAAGTTTTCATTATTATATTTCTTAATTTTAGGTAATTTATTTTGTGATAAATTATAGATTGGTCTAAATGGAGGTTGAATTCTCTCTTTGAGATCAATTGAGCAATTATATGGACGATGCTTTGGAAGAGTATCTACATTCTTATTCTCAAAAATGTCTTAATAATCTTGATATTGGCTTAGAATACCACTTAAAGTCTTTCTACCATCAGAAATGGATATAACATTAATAACAAAAGATAATCCTTCTTTTGCTACATTCATAAAAGCTTTTAAACCTATAAGTATATATTTTATTATATTAGACTTATGGCTTTTTATTTGATTAACAAGACTCTTATTAATGCTTTGAAAAAAATCAAGTTTATAAAAAATCTAATCTATTTGAAGATTATACTTTTCTAGCCATGATAAATCTAAAATGATTGGATTATAGGGAGATTTAATTTTATTAAAGATTACATAACTATTATGACCATCTATTATTATATTTATAGGAAGGATTTTATGAATAATATCTCCAAAAGATAATAAATAATATTCTATGACTTCTACCTATACAAATTTAGTTTTTTGTACTGAAGGTATTCTATGATTTTTAACAAATTCTTCATCTAAAAAACATACTAAAGCTCCTGAATCTAACAAGGTAGAGACTTTGTAACTTTTAGGTCCCAAATATACATCTATTATAAAAAAAAGAGAAGATTCTAAAGAGAGAATAGGACCTTTGTTAGAAATTATACAAAATTCTAGCTGCATGGTCCCTATTGTAGCTGGACAAACTTGTTTTTCAACATATTGTCTTCTTTAATCACCGTACTTCTTATTTTGAAATTACATTGCCATACTATAATTGTTTATATTATATAAAAATTTAAAAAAATATATAATATGCTCATAAATCTAGATATATATTAGAATAATTAATAGATTAAATAAAAAAAAATTGTTGTAAGAAATTTTATTTTGATTTTTTTTATTTAATTTGGTTATGGCGTTTAAATTATATAAAAGCTAAATATTTATTATGAAGCCTTGAGAGGAAATTGGAAGCCAAAGATGAAAAAATAAACTACTAAAAGATTTATTTAGATGGATGAAAGTAAAATATGGATGAATGAAGGCAAAGAATAAAGCTCTTTATTCCTATTGGTCAATGGTCATGCTCAATAGGCTTTGAAGAGGTTATCTACAAGAAAAATAAGGATTTTAGCAACTTTAGAGAAGGCATTTAAAAATCAAAGACTAAAATTAGAAAGCTTTTTTTTTACAACAATTTGGATATAAGAATTAAGAGATATGGAATTTTTATGAAGGAGGAGTAGGTGCTTGAAATTAAGGTGTATAAATTGTATCTAATGTCACTTTTTTGAAGATACAAGGAACTATATGAAAGCCTTTGGAGATCAAAAAGTGCAATTGAAGATAAGATTTAAAATCTATATCTAATATAGAAAATTTATTATATTTAGAATTTTTTTTAAAAAAGATATTGGAAGTCAAAGACAAAAAATCAAATTCAAAGGTAGTAAATAGATTATTTTGTTGATAGCAATGATTTCTATCATATCTTGAGCTTTAGGATAAATTTTTATCTAAAACTTTTTTAAAAAATAAATTATTATATTAAAAAACTATACATCAAAGTTTCATAGTATTTAGACTTTTAGTTTGCAAGATATAAAGAATTTAGTACGTAGGTGTTTATAAACAGGGATTTGAAGCTACTATTAAAATTTGACAGTATCTAAAGATAAATAACAAATCAACAATTAAAATTTGTAGTAGCAGTTATTAAAAATACATCAATATTTTATATAAATTTTGAGTGGATTTGGATAGTTGGATTAAAAATTATAGATTATTAAATTTTAGAAAAAAATTCTTTCTTATAGATGAATGAGGGTTTTAGAGTATTTTCTTATATTTTGAGTGTTTTATGAAATTAAGACTTATGTATTAGATGTAATAGCCCTATAAAGAAGACTTTTATGTAAATTTGAGGGTTTTATTATTTTAGATCTTGGTTGAGTAATTACTGGCAGCCAGAAGCTTAGTGCTTTCTTGAAGCAAATTCTTTCTACCATAGCATATTGGTGCTTCTACTAAAAGAACCTTGAAATGTTAATTATTTAACAAATCAAAATGATGCATCAAATTCTAGGGGTTATATTACGAGGTACAATAGGTGCTTAAGATTTATTTAAGGCATTTGTTCAATTTATAGATGAGAGGCAACACGTACAAAAAGATGATAAGAGCACCACAAAGACCTTACAGATAGTAGTGGACAAGGTTGAGATGTTTAATAGAAGAAACATCATTAAATCCTTAAGGATCTACACATTTAAAATAGAAGTGTATTAAATTTTAAAATTAAGAATAATTATCACTTTTGATCTAATAGTGGTTTCAAAACTTTAAGAGAAGGCATAAGAGTTGTATGGTGAAATTACATCATAGAGTAAATTTGAGGAATTATTAAAAGATGAATTTTTAAAAAAAGACTCAAAAAAGATGAATAAAAGATCATTTTTAGAGTAAATTGAACAAAGGCTATGGAATCAAATGACTCCAAATAAATTTGTTAAGGAATTTGAAAAGAAATTTGGTCAATTACCACGCCTAAAAAGGTAATTGTTAGATTTTAGGAAGATTGAGTTATTCTTACAAACAGCTGATGAAGGCTTAGAAGACAAATTACTCATCTATCTAGCTAATAAGATATTTGAGAGTGGATTTATAAACAATTAGAGGTTGGTGAAGGAGATAGTAGAACTTATAGCCAAATAACAAAAGATGAAGACTCATAGCTTATCATTACAATTGGAGCCAATATTGATTTCTCTAACTCCAATGTTATGTCAGAAAATAATCAAATATGTTCAAAATGACATTCTTAAGGAATACATGATTTTAAGGTAAAAATAACTGAATTGAAGAAATCTCAAATGACAAGCTCATCTAAGACATCTAAAAGCTTGAAGAGATTTGTAGAGAGATATATGTGGTGTGACAATTCAAACCACAAGCGAGATAAATGTGATATTTATAAGATTACAATCAAAGAATGTATTGTATATTTTAAAAAAGACAAGATAAAGCTAGAAGGTACTAATGAACTTTTAAAAACCAACTTTGAAAAATGTGGTATGAAGAAGCTGGTGGAAGAACAAATTTGTAAGAGTGGTACTATGCATGGAAGGGAAGTAGAGTCTTATTCTATTACAATTGAATAGAAAGCTATTAAGGTTGTTTCTTCATTAGCTAAAGAAGTCATGATCAGGGGAAATGAATCTATTAGAAAGATGACTGGATGGGATGGTTTTGTTGATGATATAAACATCAAAGCATTTTTGAATAGAAACCAAGAAAATGATAATTTACATGATGTAATAATTGAAAAAAAAAAGAGTAAAACTATTCACGAGGAAGATATTGCTGAGCTTGTAAGCAAGAGGAAGTCTCTAAAGAATAAAGAAGCTTTTTAAGGGACAAAATCAGACAAGATGCCTTCTTTTATTCATCTTGGTAATACACTATTATCAAAAGAGTGGTGGAAGAAAGGCAAAGAGAAAGAGAAAGATAACACAAATAAGTCCAAAGATAAAAATCTTATCTACAAGCTACAGTTTGATATTGAAACATTTACAGATATAAAGATTATCTTGGAAGAAAGATTTTGGATGCCAAAATTGAATTCACTCTAAGAGAGGCTCTTAATATAGCAAAGAGAGATTTTCATGAGCTAATTATTGATGTAATAAAGAAAAAGAGGCAAATAACAACTAAAGCTATTATGGTGGAAGCATTGGATATTTATGTAACTAAAAATGAGGAGGAAGAAATTTCAAGATCTACATCTAGTATGAAAGAATTGCTACATTTGGAATTTTAAAAAAAGAGATATTAGAAGTCAAAGACAACAAATCAAATTTCAAGGCAATAAGTAGATCATTTTATTGATAGCAATAGTTTCTATTATATCTTGAGCTTTTGGATAAATTTTTATATTAATAAGCTATATATCAAAATTTCATAATATTTGGACTTTTAATTTGTAAGATATGAAGAATTTAGTATGTAGGTGTTTGTAAACAAGGGCTTGAAGCTATTGTTAGAATTTTGACAATATCTAAAGATAAATAATAAATCAATTGATAAAATTTGTAATAGTAGTTATTAAAAATATATCAATATTTAATATAAATTTTGAATAGTTTTGGATAGTTGGATTAAAAATTATGGATTATTAAACTTTGAAAAAAATTCCCTTCCTATGGATGAATGAGGGTTTTAGAATAGTTTGTTATATTTTGAGTGTTTTATAAAAGTAAGACTTATATATTGAATATAATAGCCCTATAAAGAAGACTTTTATATAAATTTGAGAATTTTGTTATTTTGGATCTTGATTGAATAATTAATGGCAATCAAAAGCTTAGTACTTTCTTGAAGCAAATTCTCTCTACCACGATAGCATCATTTCTTTGGACAATGTTGAGCAATGTGATTAGATTTTCTACAATATAAGCACAATCCTTCTTGATAATGACAAGTCTTTTCTTATTCAATAAGAGGTTTAAAATGTACCATGTCAATTTGCATGTCTTCTACTTTTGAATGTACGTATTGAAAAGACATCAATGTTCCTATTATATTATAATAACGTTGAAATTTCCTTGTGCGACTCTCAGATCAAAATTCAAAAAGTTGATTGTCACACTTCATAGCAAAGTCAATTATTTGACTCAATATCTAAAGATTGAATAAGTTGAGTATCAATTTATTAACTTCATATTATAATCCATAGAAAAATTGGCTAATAAATACATCATTTCACTTGATATCAGTCACTAATTTTTAAAATTGTGAAGTATATAATATTACTAATGAATTGCATTGTCACAATATATGGATCTTAATAATTGTAACACAAATTGCATCATATTCTCTATACATATATCAAAATTTTGCTAAAAATACATCTAAATTATCTAGTATTTGATCACATCATTCAAGAAAAGATAAAAATCACAATAAAGTAAAATCTAAAAATATTATTTTAATAAACCTGACTTGTGATCTTAGAGTTGGATAATTTTGAGGTTGAAGTTCAATTACAAATTGTACTTGATTGATGAATCCTCAAAACTTAGATCTTGTGCCATCAAACTTCTCAAGCAAACTAATTTTTAGTTCTTTGATTCTTGAATGGTGTTCTATCATAGGTGAAGTAATATGGCTTGGTGTAGACATTAAAGTAGCTCTAATTATTTCTATATCTTCACTTTTTATTAATCTTATTATTTCTTGTAGTTGTATATTGAGTTGATGCATTACAAGCATTAATTCTCTCATTTTTATTTATTTATTTTTTGCTATTACATTCTTTATTTTAGGAAGCTTTGCCATGATAATATAGTAGAAAGAAAGGCATCTACTTTCACTCAAGAAATGCAGAATAAAATACTAAAGAAAAAAAATTCTAAGAATAATATCAATTTAAAAGTAGATAATCCACAACTTTTAATATGCTTATGTCTTATCAAGAGAAAGAGATAATCTATTTTTAATCAAGAGAAGACAAAGCTTTAATATTGTATGTGCACTCTTGTCAATCTGTCAATGATGCAAACTGAAAAAGATGTATAAATTAGTAAAATCTATGTCAAAAGAAAATGACAAAATAGAAATAAGGAAGTATGTATATTCAAGAAGAAACTAAAATGGCTATTACCAAAGTTTAGAAAATACAAAAGACTCTTGAACTAAACTAGAAGCAAGAAAGGAGTTGATAAGAGTGAAGAAGGCTTCACTCTTATCTCTATATATACTATCTATCTAAGAATTACATGGCGGCATTCTATAGAATCTCCAACATGTGTTCAATTTACAAGACACATGTCAAACTTGTAAGACAAGTTTCCTACATGTGCACGACGTATTTAGCTTCTTCTACAAGCTATCAATATGTGCAACATGTGCCTAGCTTGTTGGCCAAGTTTCTAATCTACCAATCATCTATAGATATATATAAAGATGAATCTATATCTATGAAGCTTCTAAGAAGCTACTCTATAAGATATTATCAAATTAATCTACTTTTATCTACTTCTACCTATCTATATTAATTAGATAATTATTGAAATAAATCTTACGTCCATGATATTTGATCTACTTTCATATTTGTAAAATAGATAGATGAGATTTTAAGAGAGATGAAGAAATTGATGTGTTTTTGAAAAAATTGTAACACTATCTATAATTAAAACTTTTTTTAAAAAAAAATGATACTAAATAATATCAATTTAAAAGAGAATAATTTGCAATCTCTAAAATGATTTAATATTTTTTAAAAGAGGAGTAGTCTATATTTTATCAAGAAGACAAAGCTTTAAAATTGATGTTAGTAGTCTTGATAAACTACTATGGATCAAATCAAAGAACTCAGACAAGACTATAACAAGATAATAGGATATATATATGTCTTGCTACAAAGCAACACAATACAAGAATAAGAACAAGATTAAAAGGTTCAAATTAAACCATAAGACATGCATTATCAAGATTGAAGAGTCTTTCAACCTTGACACCTATATATATTAGGAATTAGGAAGCTTCTAGGTTACTTCTTGTAGAAGGTTTCATCCCTAAGTCATCCTAGGATACTTCTTGAGCTGCTTCCTTATTACTTCAATGTCAAGAAGTCTTTAGAACCTTCTCTTATAACATTGCTTGGAAGTAAAATAACTTAAAGAACCTCTTCTAACAACTTTTTGGAACCTTCTACAATCTTCTAAGATCTTCTAGATTCTTTTAAGACCTTCTAAGAAGTTTCAAGACTTTTTAGAATCTTTTAAAATCTTTTTCAGATGGATGTCTATGATATTAAGCTACTTGAAGTAGTGAAACTGTTATAGAAATTCTTATTATTTCTATATCTTCATCATTAACCATTCTTAATATTAGTTGAGATGGTAGACAAAATTGATGTATAGTAAGTATCAAATCTTTCATTTGTTCTTTTATTCATACTATGGCATTCTTCATTTCTTTTAAATTTGTGATATTTATAAGGATTAAGAATTTTTGTATAAAAAAATAAAAGAAAAAAAAGTGGTTTTAAAAAAATAATATCAATTTAATAAAGGATAATTTATAACTTTTAAAATACTTTGATATTTTTAAGAAAAAAGAATAATCTACTTTTTATGACACATGGCTATTAAAACTTGTCCTACAAGTTTTATACTTTTAAGAAGCCATGTTGGAAGCAATCCACAAGTTAATGCTTGGACCACAAGCCTTTTAGTCCTTAAGAAGCTTCTATGAGATCTTTTTAGTAGCTAGAGGTAAGATTGAGGTCATCTTTAATCTTATCAATTCTTTTTTTGTATTCTAGTCTTAATTCAAAGCTCATTAGTTTCTATGTATTTGGCAATAGCTATTCTAATTCTTTTCTATCTTATATCTATGTCTTTTTTATTATTTTTTTTCTTTTTAGTGACACACGAGTATATTATCTTTTTAGAGATTTGTTTAAATTTATGTCTTTAACAATTACTTTGCTCAAATATAATAGTATCAAGAAAGCTACATTCTTAAAAATGTTTTAAAAGAATATCAATTTTAACCATATTATCTTTTAAAAATAAAACATGTATTTTAAAAAATCATAATTAATTAGATAAAAAAATATTACAATATCCATTCTTGGTTCTATTTAAAATATATGTAAAAAAAAATTAAAAAAAAAAAAAAAAAAATACATCAAATTATATCATGTTTAATAACACTCATATATATTACAAAAGTTATATTGTATCACTCATAACTCTAATCAATATTGCTAAACTATTCAAATTAATCCTACTCTTATTGAAGTTACTCAACATGTGCTACTTTCACAATATAAGTGGCTAAAGAAACAAATAGCCATTTCATTTTCTTACAAAAAAAAAAAAAAAAAAAAAAAAAAAACATTGAGAATTCTTCCCAAGTAATGCAAATTTCTCATTCTCATAGTTAATTATAGATGTTAGATTAGGTGAATGGTATAAAAATTTAAAAATAAAAAATAAAAATCTATGTGGATAAATTATTAAAGAATGAATTGAAGAGTTGTTGATCCTTCCTATTAGTCCCTTTATAAAGTGAAAATATTTCCATCAATTACAATACATACTTGTTTTCATTATCTTTTACTTTATTTATAATAAATTTACTTCTTACTAAAATTGAAAAAAGACAACTAAGATTAAAAAAAGACAACTAAAAAGGACAACTTTAGGTAAATCCCATGACTTTTGGACTTGCCCTTTATGTCTCATTTAATATTTTCCTAAAATTATGGTCCACTTGCTCTTCTCCCACTAACTTGATATAGTGACTTCCATGTTAATATTTTCTCATTGGCTTCTCTATTTTTTAAACATTTTTTTTTTTATGACAACAAGAGTTGATGTTCAGCATGGTGGATGGAAACGTGGCTGATAAATGGATGGATGAATGAATGGGTTGATGCAAGTCTCCGGTTCCCAGAGATTAATACTGCATGTTGTCATCGTATTTAAATAAGTGCGAAATTCATCCCACTTTGTTTAAACGAAACCTCGCACAACCTCATCGACTCGGCGTTCGAAATTTGAAAAGCTGCCGCGACAGTGACAGACGAGGCTGTCGCAATCCTGGTGCATTTCAAACTATCTCCAGCGCCCTTTCCCCTTCCACTCGTGTCGTGTCTGTAGGATTGGATTCCTAGGAAGAGATTCGCTGGGTTAGCCTCTTCGTTGACAACATGAATCTCAGTCCGGCTGCTGTGGATAGGAAGCATGTGCGCGATGCACACGAGAAGGGTTTGTTGAGTGATTGCAGATCCGCTGCTAGTTGCACAGTTTTGTTTACAGTGCATCGATGATGATAAGGAGTGTAACTTTGTGTAACAGTGATCGAGTCAGAGCATGTTTTCACTCCTTGATTTCACGGGATAGGAATAGAGACTGAAACCTGTTTCATGTGATGTGCCAATCTATATTTTGCTGAACTTCTACAGAACGTAGTTAAGTGAGGGAAGAAGTTAGTTAGGGTGCATTTTGAGAAAGAGATGGAATGCGTTATGTTGTGACGAGCTGTTCTCTACATTTCTTACCTGTGGAGCCTCTTCGACTTCAATGGTGGGATCCGTGATAGCTGACATTTAATTCAGACGAAACCCTAATCCTGCCCACCCAACCCTCTCCCCACTTGTTGACAAGCCACACAGACTTCATCGTCGTGAATCATTCCTGGATGCTCAATAATGTAATCTCCTAAGTCACCGGCAGAAAGGCAAAACGGTCAGTTGAAAGTGCGTGCAGTAGCAGGCATCTAGCCACAGATGTATTGTGTTGAGCCTAACAATTGGCTTGACCACGATATAATTTGGACCACCCACCTGAAGGGTGATATTTGAACTAAAGAGAATTAATTGTCACCGCCAGTGCCAAACATCATTCCTGTTCTTCCAGTTTCAGGAATCGCCGGGTATTCACTTAAAGAGATATTTCTGCTCTAAGACCTCCACTATGATCAGAGGGGTTACCTACGGAGTCTGTAGCGACGTGAGTAAACTTTGATAAGAGTTATTGCTACATATTTAATCAGATGTCTAAAAATTAGGGCAAACTCTGTTTTATCACACCATATCCATAAAGGGAAATGAGAGAAGTGTACAAGATGCTGCGAAAAAAGATTGACGGATGGAAGCCAACTTTCTGCGCGATAGAGCTGACTTCTTGCCCGTCAGGAGGGAAAGGTCAAGATTTGGTCAGGTTCCCCTCCCCTTCGTTGCAATCAGTCTCATTCACGACGTTTTTCCAAAATTTTCTTCAGCGTAACCCATCGTTCCAATTGCACTGAAATTTGAGGCAATCTTGACAGTCTATGACAAAAGTACGTCGTAGAAAATGAACTTGTCAAGGCTTTTGCGTTGGTAATAGCTGTCCATATCTGTTCCCTTAATGTAGGCAATAAAATTATACGTATACGGCGATGAGCGACGGGGTACAAGCGAGCTTTGAGGTTGTTGTGAGGAAGTGATTGCGATAGACTTAAGATGGGGACGTGTGTGTCTGCACAGCGTTCCCAAGATACACAGACAGAGCTCAGAGATGGTTTAGCAGCCATGGCTGCGCAAGGTGGTGAGAGCGGTGGGAATGGTGACCCCGTCTGCCGTGTTCAAAGAGTACTGAGTCATTCCATCAGCCTCTCCCCTGCCGAGAGAGAGGGACAGTACGCACGGAATCCTGGAGAGCTTGCAGTCGGAAATTTGGTGGAGCTCAAGACAGAATTTGATCGCGTCAAGAAATCTTTTATCACTCTCCCGGACCAGGTGGCACAGCTCCCGAAAATGAATCCCTGCGGTAAGGACTTGATTCTCTAATTCTGCAACCTTATAAGAATTGAACACAGTAAATCTCATCAGTGACAGAAAAACTCTAATCTTTTCTTCGCATTCAGGTGTTTATGCAAACCATAACGTGCGACTTGCAAAAATTAACGTCTATGGGTTCGATTACGATTACACGTTGGCACATTATACTCCTGCATTGCAGTGCATCATATACGATCTCGCGAGGAATCACCTTGTGGAGGAGGTGAGCTCGTGATGCAAATCTCCTCTGCAGAGATTGTACATTCCATATATTAGTTAATAATCAAGTCAGTCGATTCTGCTAACTGAAGCTTTAACAAGAAGATTCATAGATGTATGTCAAACAGCACAGGTACCCGGATTCCTGCTTAAATTTCCAGTATGATGCTAGTTTCCCCATTCGAGGTCTGTACTATGACAAGAAAATGGGGTACCTGCTCAAGTTAGACTTCTTCAACTCGGTCCAGCCCGGTGGATGCTTCTTCGGCCGGCGCAGGGTAATGCTTAAACCATCTCAGCATTTAAAAAATAGAATTTGTCCTACGCTTGTTTTTAGTACATCCCCTGTGAAATCAATTCATTCTTACAAAGAAACAATCAATTAATATCGTTTGCAGCTAGACGAGGATGAGTTGGAGGCTTGTTATCCTGGGAAGCACGTGAGTGCGGCCCATATACGCAATCTTGTACCTCTTATGGATCTCTTCTGCCTCAGTGAGGTATAAAACTCAACTCGCATACTCCTACAAGTAGCGTCCTATTCTTGCTATGCGTTGGGATATTTTATACAATTGGACTGAATGTGAAGTCTGCGATGCGGAGAACGCAGGTATGCCTGCTAGCAGATGTTATCCAACACTTCGTAAACCAGAAGCTACGCTTCGACTGCACCTACGTGTACGAAGACGTCCAGAAATGCATCAAATACATCCACACGAGTGGAAACCTGCACCGTGAAATCTTGAGCAATCCAGCCAAGTACCTGCAAAAAAATGTGTGCTCAAGTTTCATCATCTGTATTGTAGCATCTGCAACTCGTCAGTTATACACCCACACTATGCGGCTTTATAAACTCCAATCTCGACCAAAGTTTCTATGAATGTCCAGTCTTTGCTTCACTTCTTCAATCCTGAGAAGGTTTCTTGTTCTGCAGCCAAAATTGATAGAGATGCTGCATACGCTGAAAGAAATTGGAAAGAAGATGTTCATATTGACCAATTCGCCCTTCTTTTTTGTCGACAGTGGCATGAAGTTCCTCTTTCAGGTAATCTACTTAGGAATAGTTTCCTCTGGAGGACATCTGTTGCCTTTGAATAGCGTAAATGATCAGACGAGCCACGAAAGGTGAAAACATTATCGTGGCTTGAAACAGGAAACAGGCCAGGCACAAAACTGGAGGGACCTGTTTGAGGTGGTGATTGCTCTTTCAGATAAACCGAACTTCTACCAATCCCAAAGGCCTTTCAGGTTTTCCTTCACTCAGAAAAGTCGTACTTCGCTGATTCTGTGAACTCTGATGACGACCCTTTTGGCAAGGAAAATGCACCTGCACAATCACATGATTTGAAGTATTAGCCATGAAGTACCTTGCAATTGGCTTCGCAGTCGAGTGTAAAATGAGATATTTGCTTTACTGTTCCAGAGCTTATCATCATAAAAAAGATGTCCTGATGTTCACAAAAGTGGAATCCTTTGAGCCACACGGTGTGTACTATCATGGCTGTCTCAAAGACTTTGCCGAGATTACTAAATGGAAGGGGTCTGAGGTAAGTAATTGATTCTTAGAGAATCTCTCATTGTATCACCCAACATGGTCCCCATAATTATGACACAGATAAATATGTGCCCAACATCCTCAGCTTTGATGCATCATAGCTGTCAGTTTCTGCTTCTGATTTAAATGTCCACTTGCTTCTGCTACCAAGTGTAAGCCAATCTCCTTTTCATACTAGTCTAGCGGGTGTCTGTGCAGGTGCTCTACTTTGGGGATCATTTGTTCAGCGATCTGAGAGGTCCTGCACAAGCTGGATGGCATACCGCTGCTGTTATTCGGGAGCTTGAGGTGCCTACTACTTGATCTCTGCTATCCAAGGTTGAGAAACTAAGTAAATTGCAAGCTTATGTGCAGGCACCATCATTATCAAAAACAGGAGGGTAACTGCATATTTGTAATATGTTGTCACTTAGAACTCATTAAAGTTTCTTTCGTGAAACAGAGGGAAATTTCAACACAGAATGAGACTGAGTACCGATTTCAGCAGGTAGGTTCGTCCTTACTTCGCCACTCAAAATCACCATCTGAGCCTGCAGTCTTTAGTCATATAAAACCTATATAGGTACTTCATCTATTCACACGGCGACGTGCTGAATTAGTGACGCTTGTAGGCAAGATACAACAAGTTGAAAGAAGTGTTGGGAAAGTTTCATGGACGATCCGCTGCCATTACAAAGGAAGAGAACAACATCCTAGGGGAGTTGAGGGAGCTTCGTAGCAAATCAAGACAAGCTATGAAGGAGATGTTCAACACAAATTTTGGGTCCACGTTCTTGACAGACACAGGCAAGGAATCCGCGTTTGCATACAATGTACAGCGGTATGCAGATATCTATACGAGCAGGCTGGAGAACTTTCTGTTCATCTCAAGTGATGCGTGGCTCTACACTCCTCTGAATGTGAAGATATTGCCTCACCACATCAAGGTAATACCTTCTCCCTAAAGTATGACTCATTCTATAAATGGTGCGAAAAAATTGATTGCTATCGATCTACTCTAATTAAATTCCTGCATTACATGATACAGGTATTTCCTGCCGAAGAGGAAGGAGGCCAATTAACAATACAGTGACCACAGACTTCTCGTGAACTCAAGCACTCAAGTACCCTAACAACCCTCTATGTTCATATTGAAATGTAATGTCTCTGTAAAGAAGCCCAGCACAACTTCATGTTTTTGAAGTATGTACTCTATCTTCGCTGATTTAACAGTGAAACAAAAGCTCAACTAAAAACTCGATTAACTAATCCGTATAGAAATAAGTCCAGATCAAACAAACATTAACTCATCTATACCGAATTTGAAGCGAAAAAAGTTCAATTAACACGAGATAACCACAACTAAAGAGTTGGGTGTATGCATACACGCTTCGACATACCGAATGGTCCTCATCCATGACCATCAATGAATCTCAAAAAGTAAGTGCAATTATTTTCTATAATCACAGCAAGCAAAATTAATGAAACGTCCTGATTTTTGCCAAAAGACTTCACTAAATTAAAAAATCAAGAATTGTTTTTGGATAATCCAGGCATTAAAAAAAGGTTGAAAGGTTGTCATCACAAGGTTAAACATGTAATGTTCAATGACTTACATTAAACCAAGCAAAGCAGGCTTAAAAAGAAACCTCCACAATGAAGATAGGAAACTTTCGCAATGAAAAAACGTCAGTAGCCTATGAACTGTAAGAAATGCTCTGTGAAACAATACATTGAACTACATCACATCATGTCACAAACCTACAAGATGTGCTAAGTGGCAGATGAAGAACGTAGAACAGAGCTGATTGATAATAGAGAAAGCGAGCCCTTCACTTCCAATCTCATTCAATACTCTGTAAAGCTAGTGTTAAGTCTTTTATTCGGTGGAGAATGAGTGGCATCACTCGAACGCGTCAAACTGTCACCCTCAATTCCTAGGTTTGCCAGTCATGCCCTCGACAACCTGGTTTATGAGACACATAAGAAGAATGTGAGTGTTTGAAAGCACCAAACATACGGTACTAATGATGTTAGGGTACTTATATAGACACATTTTTCAACCAAAAAAGAAATCTGATATTCGCTGAGACGTCGTTTCTATGCACTCCATCCTTCTATTCCGACGACTCACTCGCTAAGATTGAATTTAAGAGTAGTAAAATAGAAGCTTATGCCAAGGATCAAATACAAAGAACATACATCTGCTAGCTTGGGTGGCGGAACCACTTCGGGCCGATTCATAGCATTCCTAATGGGAGGAACAATCAAAGGTGCCCCGACTCCTGCGAAAAATTGAAAAGAATTTAAGATTAAAGAACACAGCCAACTATCACAGCATTTAAGTCAACCCTTTGTCCACAAAACTTGTCATGATTTTCACTTGAACGAGCCAATGGAGCATTTAGTAAGCAAGTCCCTTATCAGCCTAGATCCTTCATCAAACGCTCAGAAGAGTATTCATCTTTATCCTTGCTATTCTCTACTTGCACTGCTGCAAATATTCAGTTTCTGTGAGCTGACGCTGTTTGACCTCTCGCTTCTTCAACCTCAAAAGAAACTGGAAACGAAATATTTCAATCCTTAGCTATTTTCACGCCCTCCACACGAAAGACTCTAACCCTAAATATTTGACATCCAGGTCAGAATAACCTAATTACATAATCAGGTCTATCAGTTCACGGCTAGCACAAGACTAGACTTCAAAGTTGAAACCACCTGTTATAGCACTAAGATTCGGGCCCCCTGTTCCATACCATAAACCCTAAACATGCAAACGCTCTCCGCATCGTACACTACTACTATCGCAGCAACGCACATTCGCAACCGAAACTATCTTCACCTCTTGTGTTCTTCGAACCCAAACCTGAACCTCGCGAACTAAACCTCTCCTAACACAATGTACAATTAGGTTAAAATTCAAATCAACCTCGAAGAAACGCAATTCGGAAAAAGAGGAGGACGATCTGAGTCTACTGGTTACCAATGGCAGAGAGCACAGCGCAGGCAGACAGGACAGGGTCCTGCGCCATCATCCTTCGCAACGCAGCAGAAGCGCCCATATCGATCACGCTCAATTCCAGACCTCTGCAACTCTGGTCTAAACTTTCGAGGATCAGTGTTGCTGAGCCACCCCGCCCCAAATACCACGAGGCTGTTGCAAACGGCAACGATGGATGACGGAAGATGAATGAGGGTATTCATTCATGAGGATTGTCAGTTTGGGCGTTCCTAAACTCTGCTTAGTCGAAGCCCTTTTCAAATTGGTCTTTTCTAAGGTACCGCAATATTAGTTGTCCACGCATTACACCACTATACTCACAGACACAATTTTACAGGTTCGTTCACGCACAGTGTTGAACAACGAATAAAGGAAAAACAGTAGACAAGGAAACGAGTAGAACTTTTTTCAACACTAGACTTTCCTAACGAACCTTCTGTCTCAGACAAACTTGAAGTCATCTGCAGACTGGAAATTTTTAGCCCTTGTTCAATGTTTGTTTAGCTAGTTGAAAACCATGCCACATAATATTTTATCTCAAATTGATATATATGTATATATATATATATATATATATATATATTTTAACTTAAGCACATTTCAATGCGAAACATTCACAGAATTTTTTTTTATTATTATTGTTGTGCATACTTAGCAGACTGTGTAAAAATGCTTAGCATCAGAGAGATACACCAACAAAATTCATTACAAACTGTGAATGACAAGTTATGAGAAAGTTCGCGCCACCAACCAGTCTCAGAGATCACCAGCTCCCTCGTTAAAAGCGCCTTCGAACTCATCGTCCCCTCTCACGAACTCCGAATTCAAAATTCTCAATCGAAAACCCCAAAATAGCAAATTCGTTGTTTATTTTCTCGTATAGTTATCTCGTGGTACTCCAAACGTAGCAAAACCCACGAGGATGGGACCCAGCGGGTCACATACCCCATCATAATGTAATCTCGAATTCCTCCTACTTCCAGCTCTTTACGGTGGAGATTTAAGAAAATGATGAAAAGTCGTAGATACGTATTCATCGAAGGTGTTGAAGAAAGCGCGAGATTGTGGGAGTTCAACTTAGCCGAGCTGTGGTAGTGTGGGGTGAAGGAACGTTGACGTCCTATTGCAGGGAAGCATAGATCTGGCGGCCATAGCTAAGCTAGCAACGAAGAAAGCCGAAGACTACGCGGTCGCGTGATCATCTCGTGCCGGTGCGCCTGTTCTTCACTAACGCATTGGTGTCGATTTTTTAAGCAGAGTACGCTGCTTTCTTGCGTTTCTTGAGACTGCATTTTCGTTCCGGTAGCCTTGTCTGCTCGCGCCCTTATCTTGGATCTCGTGCGCGTGTAGAGATAGCTAGAGCCTGGAGTCGCGTGGTTAGTCGTGCCGGATGCTGGACAGATTGTGCATTCGTGGTCTTCGTTGAGTTTCGGTAAAGATTTTGGGGTGTACGATTTGAGTTTTGAAAGTCTTGTGGAGCGAGTTTCATGTGCGTTGCGTCAAGGCGATCTCGTGTTTTTTCTCCTTGTGTTTGTTTTTAGTTCATTCCACAGGTGAAGGTTTCATTTTCTAATTTTTAAAAATTTAAAAATTTATTTCTTTTTGAGTTGTGTTTTTAAAATTTTAAAATGCTGAGTCTCCTTGTCGTGTATTCTAGGTCCGTCTTGTGTTTGTATCTTCATGGCTTGTGGCAGAGAGGTTGCTAGGGTGCTGGATCGGAGTTTGGCACTGAAATTGTACAGAACTTGCTATGATGCTACGTTTAATGTGACGAGAGAGTGTCATTAAGTTTTCTTATTTCGAAAGTTGCATGTTCTTTGGTCCGTCCGTCTGCCTATTAAACCCAGGCTCTTTGCTAACCTGAATATGTTTTGTTGTTGCACTCACGCATGGTACGTTCTAAATGTATTGCAAACAGATTTCGAGCCGCAGCGACTGTCGGGATCTGACCTACCGACTATTTGCGAAGGTGTACTATCGGGCTGCGATTTTACAGATTAGGTAGAGTTGTAGGGTTGAGCCAACGGGACAGAAGGGTTTGCATCGAGCAAGATGGCGAACTGGTACCTGCAAGGTACCTGGAATCATGGCCAAGTTGCATTCATTGCAACTATCGGCGCGTTTTGCTTCATCATCCTTGCTGTAAGTCTGCCACTTAGATCTAATTCCATTTCTTTGTACGTACATTATGAAGACCTAAGAAACTGGCGCCCTTGTCGCTGAAATCATCGACTCTGTAACCTCTCCAGGGTTAGGAATTCGGAATTATCTTCTCATTTCCATACGAAAGATAGGAATGTGTACATAAGAAGAATCTCTCTTCCCTTAATGAGTTCTTCCACAGAATGCTCCAACCTATGATTTCCTTGATATCAAATTTGGGGCGTCGCAATTATGTCCATGAGTGGTTCTGATGGTTGGCAGACCATTTGTAAGTGATAGTTTGGTTCTAATGCTCCGAGAGTAGTTTTTTGCCTTGGATCACAAGACTTTGAGTTACTTACCTTTTATGGGCTTTTCTCGAGGAAAATTCGAGTAGAGGATTATACCTTCTTGCACTTATATGCATTCCTCAAGTGCTTTTTAGACACTGGATAACTTGAGGGACCCGCATTTTTCAGAGACAGGAAGGAAGCTCTACAATATTGTTGACTGCTTACTCAGTAATAGTTTCTGTCATTATGCAGTTGTGGAGGACACCAGTGCTTTTGCCTTTTAAACTAATTACGGTCTTTCTTCATGAGGCAAGCCATGCCACAGCATGCAAGCTCACGTGTGGTAAGGTATGTTATATAGAATTCGCCTTTCCGCTTAGTGGCTATTATATTGCTCTCTTCACATGTACGTATTTGTAATACATGTTTCTTACCTGGTGTGAAGTCGCCTTTTGTTCTAGTTTCGAATATTTCTGGCCTTGTGGAAGCGTTATAATTCCAGATAAATTAGTTTGGTGCTAATTCGTTAGGATCCAGATTAGTATTTCACTTAAATGATCCTATTCAGGACCTCGTATTTGCAACTTGTGATCTTTACATGAGATGAAATCTGGTGTGGGCAGGTTGAGGGCATGGAAGTCAATGTCAATGAAGGAGGTGTTACACACACACGGGGTGGCAAGCAATGGTTTATTTTGCCCGCTGGCTGTATGTCACGAAGCCTTTTAATTTCTATTTCATGAATTGCTGAAAAAATGTGAACTTATCCAAACCTCAAAATTATCGTGACCAGTTGAAATCAGTCCTTTTTACAGGAAATTTAAACATATTTTTCAAAAGTGATAGGAGCGTTATGGAAACCTTCTATTTTAGGACAATGTAGTTAGGCACGTCTGTTTATGTCGTCTGGTTTTAAATAAAATGTCTAGTCGCAGCATGAACTAGACATGTGTGCAGCCGTAGGTGATTAGTAACATCAGGGAACATATTTGCATCTTTATGGTACATGGATCTGAATTCCTTTAGATTAGTGTTTTACACATTACTATGGCTTACTAGTGCTGCAGCAATAGGGAGGTGGCCATGAGGAACGTGGTTACCTTGAAAGGTTTTTAAGTTGCTGCGTGGGACTTGGTTACATGGACACAGATCTCGGATCGTCTTTCTGGGGTATGGTGTTGGTGGTCGCTTCAACAAATTATTTGACACTGCGCATCGCAGCTGGTCTTCTCTGCGCTGCTCTTGTTGTTGTTTTGGTGATCGCAAAGAATGTGAGTTCATCACCCTACTCGTAGTTCATGTGTCTGTTATTACACTTCCCAGTTGCAATGATTCCTGCTGGCGATATTTCTATGCAATCTGAACCTCTTCTCTATCACCATTAGTGTCGTAGTCACCTTTAGATAACTGTTAGGTTTCTCTCAGTACCATAGGTATGTGTTACAGAGGCATGGTATAGCTTGAGCATCACCTGACGATATTTCCTTCTTGTGACTGTTCGTGAACCCCAATTGCAGTGGTTCCTCCGCTTCCTATGTCTTGGTGAGCATTACTCCTCTTTCTAGTTGCAAATACAAGCTCTTGACACTGCAAATATTTCTGTAGATTCACGTTACAATTTCCACGGCCTACTTGTTTGAGGTTGTGTGCTTGATTATTGGCTAATATTTCAGGTTTGTATAATCATATTTCATAATTTATACATGCAGTTTCAGCACTTTCATGGATCTTAAAGGTCTTATCTTTGCCACTATGACAGGGTTTTTGGCCTTTTTGATATTGATCTGGGTGTTACAAGAGCTCACTATCATCAAAATCCTCCGCTATGTGATTCTTTTCATGGGTATGCTAATTGCCTCTTCGTTTTATTGTGAATCACAGTATGTACATGTCGTTGAGTACCCTACATTTCAGGATTTTTAAAATTCAAGTTATGATATCTCGACTATTTTGGCAGCTGTTGGTTGATATTATGCTGCACCTGCTTCTTCAAGCATGTCACTTTTTGTGTACAATAATTGTTTTTTTTTTCTATCCAGCTTGATTCTCTTCATCTTTGCGACAGATATTGTTCTTGCAGTTTGTGTTACACATAGCGGTGTCCAACTACATATACAAGAAAATGCTACGTTCTTAATGTGTGGATGGATATTGTATCAAGGGAGTTACGGGATCTCGATGTGCAGTTTTCATTAGCATTCTGGTGAACTGCAAGTAATCTGGAAATACTAATGTATATCTTTATTGACTGCAGGTGTTATGAACGGGCTCTTCTCTATTTACGGTAAGAATCAAGTTTCAAGTTCACTTCCCATCGCAAATTGAATTAGCAGTGGGGCTGAGTCCCCTGTTCTTTTCTACGTGGTAATCTTCAATTGTCTTGAATGAGGGCATCCCTAGCAAGATATATGTTTGGATGTGGGATGATGTCCTGCGAGAGATGCTCTTTCGAAGTGAGCCACCTCAATCTGCAAATTAAAGTTACGATTGTTCCTCATCATTTTTTATGGTTACGGTGGTGCTGAAAGCTGCTGATGGATTGGTGTTTACGCTCCAGATATTTACGATGACCTCATTTCAAGACGAGTGAATTCAAGTGATGCGGAGAAGTTCGCTCAACTTTGCCCTTGCCCATGCAACGGTGTGGCATGGGGTGTCATTTGGTCAGTGGTTATCTTCCATGGAATTTTCCTTCTCTTTATTGGCATTTTACTACCATCTATCTTCCTTTGTATGCACCTGCTGGTGAAGCGGACAAGCACAGGTCGTTACCTAGAAAACCTCCGCTTGATGCCGGTCTCTTTATCGCTTGCTGTATACTTGCGCGTGCTCAAATGTTCATATGTCAGAGCTAAGGTCATGTTAGTTGCGAATATAATACTAAACTACTTTGAGAGATGATAATTCACTACGTCAGAGGTTGCACAATCACATACATATTGCCTCTTCAAGTTTTAGAATCGGTTAATGACGTGAGCCTTTGTTGTTACATGTGCCAGGGGATTCTTCTCTTTCATCTTCCTTCTCGCTGCAGTATATCTCGGCCTAGTGAACCTTTCTTCTTAGTGAAGGACGTCGCTTTCTCTGCACATTTATTCAGTGTAATTTTCTACTAGGTTAAACATTAGAGGGGTTGTTAAGTTTTTTTTTTTTTTTTTTTTTTTTTTTTTTATACTTTTTCCCCACGCGTGGCTGCAATTAATGATCGTGAACAGATTAGCCCTCTGTACTTTTGCTAAATGTTGCCTCTGACTGCAGTACGCCAATATTTGTCTCTTGACAGAGTTTGGCCCGCTGTAACCTGGGGTTGATTCAAATAGTTTTACTGTTAGAACTAGGGAGTAGCGGAGATGCAGCTTTTCAGGTGGAGAGAGAAATTGCAGTTTAGGGTGGTGCACCACAACACTTAAATGTAGGATGATGAGCGGAACTTCCCTACTGTAGCACATTCTGAGTTGATTAATTTACCTGGGAACGCTTGACCTCGGAACAGTTATGTGGTCACACGTACCATCTCTTCCCCAACATTTGTAGACGAAAAGAAAAAACGATTCTGCGTGTGTCGTTCTATGGAGTTAAGTTTTTGGATTCACTGACATGTAATTTTCTAAGCGATATTCGGTCGTGAAATTGGATTTACTCTGATTATTGCGAAACATAATTGTAACTTACGTTCCACATATTCCCTATGGATGAATTTTGGTCCATTATACTGGAAGTCTGAACATATCAGTGCAATTATTAAATATCAGAAGTAGAAATAGTCCCTGTTGTTGTTAGCCAAAATAATAGCGGAGAAGAAAATGGGTTAATCTGACTCAGCTAGAAATCTGTACTGTGCTATTATCCCACGTATGCTAAACTTCGTCTTTCAAAACGCACATTCTCAAACGGTGCTACATATACAATGCAGTATACCTAGCAAGATATTAATAAACAATATGTGACGTTCTTCTTAGATGGTCGATCAAGAAATTGTCGAGGGGCTGATAACCATCTCCAATCGCAGGCAGAACTTCCTCAGACATTTCTTACGCAGGCCTGGGATTACCCTTGAACTTGTGTGACGTCGGCAATGAGTTGATTAGCACCTCGATGAGCTTTACATTGAGGATCACTATGCTCTTAACGGCTGAGTACAAGTTCTCTGATACCTCTACCACATCCTTCGTGGATAAATACCCCTGCCACTCGAGATAAGAACAAGTCAGTGCCTCTTTGAACAAATCCATAGCCACATTTTCAACCGAGTATGAAAATATTGTGCCATTGCAGACCTGGTTCCCTTGAGTCACCGGCTCGCACCCGACAGCCAAAGATTCCACCCATTGTGAACACAACGTCTATTCACTATCTCAACAGAAGACACTAAAAATTAAGCAACTCATTTGTTTTTAGATTTTTCTGTTCAGTTCTAAATGCAGTGTTAAGAATTTCAGTCGACAAAGAGGCTAGGGTTATTTGGCAAGTTCAAACTTTACCATGTTACGCTGTTGGGGAACCTGATTGGTGTGAAAGTCGCGCTTAAGATCTCTCAGTAAGCGTTATCACCAATTCTGACAACAAAACAATTCGTTCAGTCCAAGGCTACAATTCGATTAATCTTGGTGCATAAGCAACTGTATGGAAGAGCTTTCTTCTGACGTAAAGGCTTTACTCAATTAAAACCTAACGTCGCTGGCCAGCCTCATTTTCTACAGCAACTTAGTAGGAGGGGCAGACGATCACGGACAAAGAGGCGAAGCATCCACGAGGAAAAGTAGTGGACACCAAAGTCTAGTCGCAATTCAAAACTGATACAGTTTCAAACGCCGGACTACATAAACCTAATGAACTGATTTCTCCGAGCCAATCCAAAACAATGCTTCGCAACAATCCCCGAAATCCAGCAAGTTCGAAACGCCGGGGAAAACACCGTTCAAGTAGATCAAAGGAACCAGCTCCTAAGAGATCGATCTTTCTCTGAATTCAACGACAATGGCAGAGATGGAGGGCAGGAATATCAGCGACCACAGCAGCGTGAAATCGAAGCAAACGAGGGTTTCAGGACTCGCCGAGTGCAGAGACCTACTTAGCTCGCAACGTTTGGCCACGGCGTTGCGGAATTGGAACACGAATGCGGACAACGCAACAGCGCCGGACTTCTGATTTTGAATCTACTTTTACCCTATCATACTTTTTCATTAAAGCATTTTAGATCGGAGAAAAGTAGCCAACATAATATCATCCGTCTAATACGCACGTGGTCTCCAGACCCTAATTCATGTCTGTGAATTGTAAACAGTTAATCATTTTAATTCATTTGAAATACCATTTCATTTTAGATAAATTGTTGTGTGTGTTTATGTGTATTTATATACATAAATAAAATTTATTCTCATTTTTAAAATATAAAATTTGAAAATGGTATTTTGAAGATTTTTTTGTTGGTTTCTTGTTTTTTATTTTTTATTTTATAATCTATTTCTCTAGATATTATTTAAAAAATCTCAGGAAGATCTTGGTAAATACAAAAAAAACTCTTATATCAACTAAAATAAAATATAATAACTCAAATCTATTAAATGTTATATCTATCATGTTTGACTCTTATTGAGTAAACCTTTCCAAATTTGGATTTTTTTCTTATCTTTCAATTGTGTAGAACTTTACATGTGAATTTAAAGCCATGTACTATTTTTGTAAATATTTAAAAAAAGAATAATATAAAAAAATATATCATTATAAAAGACAAATATAAATTTATTATTATTTTTTAATAACTTAAGTACATGTGTATTAATTATAATAAAAGTACACATAAAACTATAGTTTTATAAATTCTAGCTAACTTAAGAGGAATTATTTGCTACCTCTTTTATATCTGAAAAACAATTTGTTCAAGAATTTGTTTAGTTCTAACTTGTTAAAATAAATTATTCATAAAATTTTAAATATGTAATATTAAATAATATGTTTTTCATTAAAATTATTTTTATTTATAATGGAAAAGTAATATCAATGAATTGAATTTATGAAATCTTTTTAGTTAAGTTAAAATAATTTTTTATAATTTTTTATAACATGAATTATTTAACAAATTTGTAACTAAAATTTATACATTATAATAATGATAAAAGCTAAAAATATTTAAATCTTTTAGATAAAAAATAATAATTTATAAATAAAATATGATAATAATAGATTAAATGAAAGTCAATGATTAGTGCTAATAAAAAATGATATAGTAATTTGAATCTTTAAAGATTGAAGGAAATGAGAAAAATAATTTTTTTCTAAATAGTTTAATTTTAAATTTAATTAATTATATAAATAATTTAAATATAAAATAGATATAATAAAATATCCATTTCTCTAAAAACTACTTGTCTCAAGTGTTTAAATAAATCAACCCTTCAAATTAATGTTTTATCAACTTTGGTTATATATATATATATATATATATATATGCCAAGTTTTTATAATTTATAATATTTTTTTATTTTTTTATTTTTTAAAATCATCATTAAAATCTAAAATATTCTTTGTACAGATTAGTTTATTATTTAAAGATACATATTTTTCTTTACTTTAATTCTATATTTATACAGACACTCAACATTACTTTAGAAACTATGTTTTTTTAATCAAATATTTTAAATTTATTTTAAAATTTTACTCTCAAATTTAAAAAATCTATAATTCTTTATGCTTCTACTCAATCACAAATAATTAAACATAAACATTACTTTGGTATTCTTTTTGTATTCTTAAATACAATTAATATTTTTTAAAAAAAGATTAATAACAAAAAATAATTCAGCAGAAAAATCTATCTTATTAGTTAAATATATATATATACAATTTAGATCAAGAAAAATCATGATAGAAGTTAAAATAGTCAATTTTAGCAAAAAAATCAATAAAAATTAAATATAAAATTTTATTTTATCAAAACAATTTTAAAATATAATTGAGCTCAAAAAATCTATTAGCAATAAATATAACACATAATTTTAACATCTTTAAAAATTAGATAAATTTGAAATTATTTTGTATAGATTTCTTATTTTAAAATAAATAAAGAACTAATATACATTGGATACTTTGATTTTATGGTAGTATTGATAACAGTGTTTGAAAAAGAATATTATTCTAAATAATAGAAATAAATATTGTATAATGTAATTTTTATGCTATTTAAAATTTTGAAAAAAATAAATTAATAAATTAAATGTCATAAATTAAAGTGAAAGTAATCTTTAACATAAGAATAAAAAGCCAAACTTGCACCTTAAGTGAAATATAAAATAATAACTCAAAATATTATAAACTTTTTTATTTTTTCATTTATTTTTTTGTTTCAGTCTTTCAATTTGAAAAAAATATGATATTTTTTTTATTTAGAAAGTATGAGATTTTTTGTTTAATATTTTCAACTAGGACCTTGATTGATTTAAAAACTAACCTTGCTTCTATATCCAAGAAAGAGTTTTTAAAATTTTTCTTGATATAATTTTCCTCCTTAGACTTTGAAGCATAAAACATAAAACGTAGTGAAAATATGTTGGAGATACAAAACCAATAGGTTCCGTCAAAAAAACTGCTTTGAAGAACTTGACAAATCAATATGTAGTTTTAATATTGCACTGTATTAGCAACAATGTAGGCACAGATGCTAGATAAAAGTATTTCCATGTTATCACTCTATCGTAGACAACCACAAGAAAAATTATAACTAACTCTACACGTACAAAAGTAAACCTTTGGTTTCCCATGATAATCAAAGAGATACCGGTCATGAAATATTCATCTTCAACAATTTCAACTGCACCAAGAAGAACGGCATTTCCCTAAAACAAAGACTAGATTCCAATGAGCCCCACAGATCAGTTGTGCAGTCGTAGCGGTGTGCCTCCATAGCTCCTGCAGTGCCAGCCAGACGCACAGCAGTTACATAGAGCCCTTAGCATCCGCTTCCCTCGGAAGCTGCGCCGGGATGATTTCAACATGGTTTTCAACAGGAAGGACAAACAGCTCCTCAGGTCATTCGATCATGGAACACCGCCAGCTATGGGGTAGGGGTAAAGGATCCACTCGAGGAAAGATACAAAGGTAAACCGCAACTACAGTCCAACCCAGCCTTCACAAATGCCGGAGGCCGAAAAGCAACCTGCAACTCCCTAGAAGTCATTTCCGTCGACTTGATTCCATACACAGCGCTGCAAGTTCTGTTATCACCCTATTCCAGTCCTCACAGAAGCTTCGGGAGCTTCCGATGCCTCTCCGCGTCCAGTCTCCTGAGGTCGGGCGATTGACATAATTCCACCGACTCCTGGGGTAGCCAGCTCCACAACCATCCGTCCACCAGCTCGGGGTGATGGTCACTCGAATCTCCGGTCGGCAAATGCTCCTAAGCTTTGTCTCTTCCTAATGGCCCCGCTCCCTATCTCTGATACCACCGTTCCCACTATAATCTGCCAGGAGGAATCGCTGAGGCAAAGTGCGACTGACCTACACTCACAGGGTTTGAGGGTTATTACAGGTAATGTGGTCAGCCTCGGCAGAAGAATCCGATCCTAGCATATTTTCTACATCCCGAAATCCTCCATGAGTACTCACCAACCCACGACACGCCAGCCCAATGAGGACAAACAAAACGCCAAGAATCCCAAGATGCAGCGGAAAATAAGGCGGAGCGGAGAATGTACGCAAAAGATCATCTGTCGATCTCTGCTCCACTAGTGAACCCACTCGTCATTGAACTGAGGGAGCCCTCTGCAAGTGTCCGCTGCAAACATACTTTACAAACCACGGACTCACCGTCAAAACACACATCCTGGACGCTGTCGAAGGCTGGTGGGCACCAGGACCTCCCGGAAGAAGCTGAAGCAGCTCGGCCGACGAAATGCACCAAAACGAATGCATCTTCACCAACGTCCTCGAAACGCCTCCTGCATTGCTTCAACATCAAACAGAAAGCAGCGGCTCGCGACCGTGATGCATGCAATCATTCGACGCTGACCACATGGCTCAAGGAAACCCGAGATGCGCGAAAGCCGACGATCAACATCAGAGCAACGCAGTGGGACGCCATGGGGCGACCTTACTTGACGTCCGACTGGGAGACGGTGACCTCGGGCTGTCGATTCAGACCGTGCGACCAGCCTGCACTCTCCACTTTGCCACCAGACAGGACGACGCTTCCTAACACAGGTCGTCCAGGCTGCGATCGCCCTTAAACACACCGCACAAGCAATGCGAAATGGGTCCATGCGAGAGCTCAGACAAGCAAGTCGGCGGCCATGGACGATCGACGTTCCTAACACACACGACGTAACGACGCGCTGCCAGTTCGACGTTGTGATGGTTGTTTTTGCGACCTTGTCACAAGTGCGCAAACCTGAGGTCCCTCCTCTCGGAAGGGGTAGTAGCTGCGCACAGCATTTATTGCCGCGGGAAAATCACCATTCTGCTGAACATCCCACTCCTCGAAGTGCAGTCAGGGGGAACATTAATATTCTCCCCTGAAATGCGGCCCCACGGCGGCTGCACTCTCCCGCCTAGTGCGGCCACAACCCGAGTGGCCTTCAATCCTACGCCAGGCCACTCCTCGGCAGTCGGGTGAGGAGCTCGATTCATAAAAGGGCGCATCCGTCGTCGCAATTTGGCCCTCTCCCTTCCGCTTTTGCAACGCCATCAGTGCCGAGGACGCCGCGGTCTCGACTCTGCGCTTGGATTTCCTTGGTTTTATCACTTCATTCTGTCACCATACGCTGGAACTCGTGGTGCCGAACTGTGGCGGACGTGACAGTGCTGCTGTGTTCAGGCGAATTTGGTGCCAGCCCAGTGTACCTGCAGAGATGTCGACAACAGCTGTGGTCCCTCTTCATTCGGCAGCGTCTGCCATGTCGCCTTTGTGGAGCGGCGCGAGGGAGCCCTCAGCGCCTGCGCCTGCGATCGTTCGGCCCGCCGTGGGATGGTTTCGCCGCAGCAGCGGTCCGGCCCCGACGTCCTTCACAGGGCTCGATCTGGGGAAATGCAGGGCGAGGAGAAGAGGCCTGACCGCGCCAATCAGGTGCGTGGCGTCGCCAGAGCGACGCGCCTCCAGCGTTGGCAAAGCGGTATCGCAGGACGCCTCCCGCCTCCAGCTTCCATTCTCCTCCTTGGACTACCCCGATTTCAACCGAACCGCATTCGTGGAGCCGGATGTATCTGTCAGGCATCAGGGGGACCGGAGTGTGGTTGCGGAGAAGCCCCCATCGACGAAGCTGGTGCAAGCGCCCAGGAGATCTGTCAAGCCCCGGGTGATCCTTATCGCAGGGCCCACTGCGTGAGCCCACACATTCACTTCTTTACGTTCGGTTTTAGAGCCCTAACGTGTGCATGCTGCGATCGATCACAGTCGACCGTCCACCGCGTCGTGGTCTCACTGCATTCCCTGTGCTGGGTCTGCTGAGAGAACACGTGCGCGATGCATGAGGCTTGTTACGATCGTCCCCATTTTCTGACTCTGGTTTTTCCGTCTTTCAGGGTTGGGAAGACTCGGTTGTCAATCGAGCTCGCTAAAACCCTCGGCGGGGAAGTGATCAACGCCGACTCCGTGCAAGTCTACCAGGGCCTCGACGTTGGTGCAGCGAAAGCTTCCCTGGAGGAAAGGCAGGGCATTCCCCACCACGTCATGGACCTTGTCCCGCCCACTGTAGAATACTCGTACGAGCAGTTTCTTCGGGACGCTCGCTCCGCGACTGAACATATCTTGGCCAAGGGGCTGGTGCCGATCGTCGTCGGCGGTACAGGAATGTACATGAGGTGGTTCATGCATAACCGAGCGGGGATCACCTCCCATCCCTTCGAAGACGAGGATCTCACGGGCGAGTTCGACGCCCGAGCCGAAGCCGACTGGGATTATGACTTCCAGTGCTACTTCCTTTACCAGCACAGGGCCGATCTCTACCCTCGCGTCGACATCCGTTGCGAGCAGATGATACCAGCTCTTCTGGAGGAGACCTCCTGGCTTCTGAACCTGGGCGTCAGGCCTCAGACCAACTCGGCGTCCAAGGCAATTGGCTACGAAGAAGCCATGGAGCTCCTGCTGGAGGCTCGCCAGGCCGATGGGGTCATCTCCCAGGAGAGGTTCCTCAAGTTCCTGGCTTTGTTCCAGCACAACTCCAAGGGTCTGGTGCGCAAGCAGATTGCATGGTTCAGGACCCACAGTCGCAGCGAGGTGCGCAAGTTTCGGTGGTTGCAGGCGGGTGGACCGGTGGAGGAGATGATGGATGCACTGGTGGAGGAGTACGTGCGAGCACCTGGACAGCCCACGCGAACCGCATCGGGGGAGGAGTTGAAGACTGGGAGCATGAAGGAACAGAAGCGCATGAAGAGCTACAAACCGACGCTGAAAGTCTACAGCGATGCAGAAGCCGTTGCGGGCTGTCTGGCGTGGATAAAGTCCACTCAGGGTGGCCGACGGGAGCCTTCCGGGCGACTGAATTAGTTGACCACACAGTCTCGGACGAGTTCGGACGTGGGGCTTTGGTGCGGTGGCCCGAGTTCTCACCGCGGAACTGAATCTTCCTGTGCCCAGACCCTATTTTGAGTCCAGCGCGGGCTTCTGGGCAGTGCCGACAAATCCTGGCGTGACTGCTCGGTGTGCGCACAGCTGCGGTAGATAGTCGTCGGCTAGCCGAGAGAGCGCCGGTGTCACGGCGATCCCACAAACCCAGGATGTGCTTCACCACATTGTCCCGACAGTTTGGCGGCAGTTTTGGTAAGGTCCAGACATCTAGGCTGCGGATTTGCAGAACCTCCGGTCGACGCGACGGTGGGCGGCAGTGGAACACGTACTGCTGCCACATTTTGTTTCAAGGTCGGTTCATGATTGCAACGGTTCTTGGAATTTTTGCCGTGCTCTCTCGAGCCTCGTCCGCCAGAGGTCGGGTGAAGCCGCTGTGCGCAGAGGGCGTGCCCGCTGGTCACGGTTGGCAGTGGCCATGGGAGGCAAGGCTCCGCGAGGGTGGTGATCGGGGGTTACTGCTGGAGGAAATGGGAAGTTTCACCCGGAGGAACGTTAGGTGACGAGATTACCTGCCTGTGGAGCATGCGGTGGAGCATGTGCTGGATGGGTTGATATCGTGGGGCCTCGAATTTCAGGCACCAGAAGTTGAACTGAATCGGGTCATCCTGGTGACCGGATCACTCAGTGTATGCTAGTTTTGGCTTTTTCGGAAGTGATTCCCGTTTTTATTAAGTTCGCATCGAGGGCCCTCAGGTTGGTACTTCGGCGAATATTTTTATGGCTATCAACTTGATTGGAACTATTTTTGTCGTGGTCGACTGACTCATTATTAGTTGCGTGTGTTCTGGATGTCGGATGTGTTGTGTTGTTTTCTAAGTGCAGGTGTTTTTGTGTCCGTTCACTTAGACATTAGAGTCATGTGTTCGAATATTCGTATTGAGTGAGTATGTTTGGGAATGCACTTTTCACGTATGCAAATGTACCGGCCGTCCTCTCAGTTGTATTGATAGTGTTCGTCTGAGTTCTTAATCGAAGGTGACCTTCATTGTATAATCTATGTTAATTTTTTACCTGGTCTTGGTCCCATACACTTTCCTACATTGAACTCTGGCGCTCGCGTTACACTATGTCTGGGATTGTTTTGTTTGAGCATTGAAGGAGAGATACCAGAAAAAGGTCAAGTTCATGTACCGGTGCATGACCAATTCCCATATACGGCTGTGCTTTATGTCATGCATGTGACAAGGCGTTGAGAGAAGGAAATAAAACCCGACTTCAGGGATGCACTTGAGCCCTGTAAGAGTGGATACGAAGGGCCCGATACAAGCCACAAGGTGTCCACCAGTATAAAGCATACCCAAGATCGCTGTCCCCCATGTGACAGTGTCTTGGAGTTCTGTAATTCAAGCACCAACGCGGATGACCTTTCAAATAAGCTTCGTATCCTCAACCTCCCGATCCTCACTTCTTTGCTTCGCCCATCGGTCCATGCAAGCCATGCAGTAGGATGCAACCAGTTGGTGTTGCGAGCTGCCGCGTTCCCAACAATTCCCCAGCACATGTTTAGCGGCCAGGAGCGTCTCACTGGCCTGATGAAATCCTCTCTGCGGTGGTTTGCTAAGGCAACCACTGAGAACAACCTGGGAACATGTGTGGAACGCGGGAATGATTGAGATTCATCTTGGTGCTGAGGAAATAGCCACCCTCTCATGCTCGGGTCCTCTCTCAGAGAGTTGATCAGGGGGTCCATGCACGCCATGCAATATTCCCAGGCCAGGCCAATTACTCCGTTCCCAGGCGTTCCCTCCTTGATCCCAATGGTTGGGACCGGCTACCCAAGTGGGGTGCCTGTCCACGGTGAATTCGTGTGGCTTGAAAATCAATGTGCACCCGACCCAGCTCATGCTGTGGCGAGTGAAGGTTGTGATCCAGAACAAAATTTCTCTAATTGCTTCGGAGTTACTGGGAGGTGGTCAAAAGTGCCTCAAACATCATCAATAGAAGTGACTTCTTGCGACTGTTGTGGTTGAGTGTACATGGTGCGGTGAGAGCGAGCCTTGGAGAGCCCATTAGCATCACTTGTGGAACAAAGAGAACGGATCAGTTTATCCCCTGCCAAACGCCACACACGAGCCCTCAGGACCTGACTTCAATGGTTGTAGGGGATGCCCACCTTCTCGTTCTCAATTCGCACATGGAATAGTTGGCCACGGGATTAATGCAGGCCATGCAGCACATGAGAATGAGGTCAACGTCGTGTAACCAAGAGAAACCTCCATGATTCCAAATGGCGGGGTCTCCCAGGCAAGATGCTTCTCCCCGGAAAATTTCTCGTTCGCAGTAATGGGAAGCATTGCGAACGTCGTGTAATCGTTCCCATGGCTTCGCATGGGAACGAGGCTGGTTTTTTCTGTGACAGGGGACTATGCACAGAGTAGTGGTGCCCGCGGGGTTTAGGGGAGCGGTGGAGTGTGCGGGGCCGGGGTCCTTGATTAAGCTGCGCATCGACTGTGAGCTCTTCGCCGCCTCTACCTCTCCTCTCCGCGCTACCGATGAAAGTGGTGCTGCTCTCTCTGCCACTACCGATAGGTGGAGTTGCAGCCTTTCTTCAGGCGCTGTTGGTTTAACCCATTTAGCTGTGTTTTCCGCTCTGGAACTGGAGGGTTTGTCTTGCCCCAGCGCGTTGCAGGCCCCTCAGTTTTTTCTCTTTTTCGATATCGACTTGGGTCGGTCACGGTGAGCGATTCCACCGCCAGATGGAAGAGACCGCAAGCTCCGACGTCGGAGATTACTGGATTACTGGTTGTCTGGATCACGTCTCATGTGGAGAGCTGGTAGAAGAGGTGCAGGCTGCTATCTCCAGCCTCCATTCGGTGCACTGCGGCAACCCCAGGAGGGACAGGTAATTGGGTGAGCTGATCGTGATCGCGTTGGGAGAAGTTACCAGTTGCCGCAGCGATGGTGCATTAGAAGGTCCATGCACAGGAAGCATGCTTCTCAGGGTGCTGAACTTGAGCCATCCCCGTTGGTGTCTCCACTGGGGGGAATGTGGTGTCGACGTTGGGCTGTGGGCACGGATAGAGAAAGCGAGTTCTTTGCCGTGGTTTGTTATTGAAATGCACTTTTTATCCAGAAGCGTAGATGCAGCCAACGATGCCTTGGATTCTTGCAGGTCACGGAGTGTGCAGAGCGTATGGACCCGATCCCTCGCAAGCGATGCCCCCAACAAGACTGCGGAGGTGGAGGGGAAGCACCTGTCGCAGAGAAGGCGAGCGATGCAGAGTAAGCCGCAATCCAGATGTTCGTCACTCCAAGAGAATGTTGGAGAGACGCTCGGACTGGAGAAGCCGGGTTCGAAAATGTGGGGGGAATCTCAGGTCGTGGACAAGCAGGAAGGGGAGGAAGTGGTCCAGTATGTGGATTTCGATTGCACTGTTGGTGCTTCGAGGCGGAGCAGGGTGGTGACGAAGACTGGTATACTTCGAGTTCACTCCTCCAGGGGTCCTGAGGTTTTCTGCTTTTGCAGACAGGGCGAGTGCAGGGAAGGTATGGGAGAACACCAGTGCACGCAACGTGTAGTAACTGACAGTGAATGTCCTGAACTTGAAGCATCCTCATAGTGTTCGCTGATTGATTTGGTCGATGTTGCGTTGAATTTGCAGATGTTGCCATGCTTCCCCGTGCTTTTGAGGTACATGGGGGCAAGGGAGCTTGGAGGCATTGGAAGAGATCGATTTGGGTTGCTATTGGTGATCGGGTAGCGCCAATCGCAGAATGGAGGAAGGGCAGCAACAACCCGCGCATAGATTGGCTGGTGAACCACCTGGGAGGAAGGGAGGAGGCCATTCAGTGTCAAGCTGATTCCTGTCGCTCTGCGTGATTGCGCTTTGGGAGCTGTGAGCACTCAAGTGTTGCTAATGGACTGGATCTTGTAGGTGCTGGATCGGGACGCGAGACCGAATGGATGGAAAGCTTGCATCAGATGCTCGCTGCGTACGGGACGAGGGCAGCCTTGATCTGAAATGAAATGCAAACTCCCGAGAGTTGTGTTTGGTACTTTGAACACTTCAAATTCCCGCGGTCGAGGAACCGATGTCGACCTTGAAGGTCACTTATGTCATAAATGTACAGAGGCTTCGCAGCAGGTTGTTCTGCACAGTGAACATGCACTGAGCGTGCGGGCAGTTTGGTCGAGGCACGTGACATGTGTCGATGTTCTGCATAAACCAGACGAATAGTATAAGCGGATGAAACAAGCAGCTTTCACGAAACGGCTCACACAACATACTTTGATGAAATGTTTTTTACAAGCTCAATGAATTACAGAGGATGCTCTGTACGTCTTCACAAGCACATGTTTGATGGAACACGTTGCAGCAACATTGTTCAAGGTTGTAATCAAACTCTAGATCTGGGAAGTAATCACACGACCTCTGGGCGCATCTTGCACTCTACATGGGAAAATGTTTACACTAGTGTCCCACACGCTTTCAGTTCGAGAAAGCCGTGATAATACCTGGTGTTTTCGAAACCGTGTCCTATGTATGTGTGTGAGATCTACAGACGAACTTCCTCATAGTACGAGGGTGGGTGTACCCTTGACTATCTGAATGTATCATGACTTCCTTTCTACAAAAAATCTTCAAACAGCCCATTTCTCCCATTTCTCATTGGTCTACATATTCGCGGCTTTCATGCCCGCAAGCGCAGGACTTTCTTCTAGAAAATAACCTCCAGTTTGCAGGCGCGTATCATGGTGCCGCGAGATTGGCTTCGTCAACAAAGTTTGTTCAAGATTTCTATTGTGGTTGCGACTAGTTTGAGCGGTGTAAACAAGTTTGTTGTTGAAACTTGGAAACTGGTCTTTACTTTTTTGCTTGAATCTTCTTTCATCTTGTTACGTCTAAAATATCACTAAATTAGGCAAACATGTTACAAAAATCAGCAAAATAAGATGAGATTAGGGACACATAAATTGATACGAACCATGTGAGAGATGGAAAGTATGTTTGTCAGTTGTTATGATTGTAAAGAACAGAAATCCATTACAAGAAGCACGGCTGAATGGAAAGACGTATTAGAATTGGATGGTTTTTTTAGAATCATAACTGTTTAAGTGCATTTTTTGGACACAACTACTTTGGTTTGTATTAAAATAAAATATGTATAGATTAAGAAACATGTCTTTGACATAGATTTTTAGTTTTGATGATGTCTTTTACACAAATCTTGCATAGTTGTGTTTATTATTGCAGATATGCACAAAGCACATATAATATCCATACAATTACAACTGAGGACAAGTTATTTTTTGCATACAATCTCAACTTTGTCTCAATTTTAACCTTAATTTATGACATTCTAGTTGGATTTTGTTAAGAAAGTTTTTCAAAATGTATAAAAGAAACAATGTAAGATTTTAGAATGTGGCCAAAATAAAAAAAATAGCTATAAATGATATAATATTTTTTTTGTTAATAAATAAATAAAATTTCTACCAAATTTAATATACTTGTACTTCACACAATCCATATTATCTATGTACCAATTGAAAGTAGTCCAAAGCATAACCTCAATATTATTATAGAATATAAGGCAATTATAAAATATAAAGTAAAACATCATATATTGAGCAAAGAATTGAATATTTATTATTCTAAGCTAATTAATTGATTATTATCAATATATTATTATATAAGCTTTCAAAATTATAAAAATCTTTTTTAAACTTTAAAAGCTTAAATCGAAAAGACTTTAAAAGTTTACAAAGCTTACATATAAATTATAATAGTTGTATAAAAAACTTGAATTGTTGTAGTTAGGATGAATCAAAAGTATAAAGGTTTTTAGAATCATATATTAATTTTTATTTTTAACATATAAAAAGATAAGTAAATATTTCAATTTTAAATAATATTTGATCTTAAAAATAAACTATTTGATTCATTCCAATTTTTTTGGATTCTAACAAAATATTAAAAAAAAAAAAAAAAAAAAAAAATCAAATCAAATCAAATATTTGTTATTTTAATATTTAATCAAAGAAGTTATTTCTAGATTTAATTGATTAATTTGGTAGTTTAATTTTAATTTTCTATAAAATAAAATTTTAAAAATAATATATATATATATATATACATATATATATATTTTCTTATATATTTTATAATTATTATAAAATTTTAAATAGTTTTATAAATTCTACTATTATGTGTAATTTAAATTTTTTATAAAACAAATATATATATATATATATATATATATATATATATATAGATAAGTCTATTGAAAATACATTGTCTATCTTTTTTTCTATTTTAAAAATAAAATTTCCTTCTTATCTATTAACTTGTTATAATGCAAATTTTTAAAAAACTATTTTTATCATATTAATCTTATATATTATTAGTTATTTTATCTTTATTAGATAATATTTAATTCAATTGCCTTTGCTTGTATAATTATAAAAATTATTGACTAAATATAATAGTCAATAAGCATTAATATTATTTACACAAGTTTTGTATTATTAAGCCATTAGTATGTATATAATATCATTGTATAAATACTAGTTGTAAGTAATAATAAATATATTATTCATGTTGTATAATAAAATAAGATTTATTTAAAAACAACTTGATATAATGAATTTTCAAATAATTTTTATATAGAGCATTAAAATACCTTGATATGAAAAAATAGATTTTATATTTATAGGTTACAAATAAGTGATTGGATTTATTTATGAATATCTTATTTTAATTGCTATATGTTAAGATCTTAATAATCATATATTCTTCAATATTATTTAATAATCTCTATTATTATTATTATTTTATTTTACTTTTACTTTTTTATAATAGAATCAAACATATGATTTTTATTATTTTAACAAACATATAATAATTTGTATCATATATAATTATAAATTATATATGACAAAGAAAATGCAACAACAATCATCAAATGTATAATATTAATATTTTAACAACATGTAATTAAAATATTTTATAAAATATTATATTTTATAATAACATCACGTATAAAAATATAACATTTTAACTATTTTGTTCTATTTTGTCTAATTTTTGTACTACTTATTTTTATTTTCTAAATTTCTTTATTTTTTTATTAATTTATGTTAAATATCTCTTTATATTTATTATCTTTAATTAAAAAATATATATTATATTTCTATTAATATATATATTTATAATATTTATTTAAATAATTAATATTATAATATAGTTATATATTATCGATACTATTTAAATAATAAAAGATCTATTTATTAAAGTTTGCTTGTGAACATTACCTAAATCTATTATATCTAGAAAAAATATTACAAAATTTGTTACAAGTAGAGCAAGTAAATTTAATTTTTTGGAATATTTTTTTATAAAACTAAGCTTATAGATAATATTTATAAAAATATTAGATTTAATATAAAATTAAATAAAATTACTATAATAAATAATTGGTTTTGAAATATATATAATAATCATAATAAAAATGAAGAGATATTACTTCTAAGATATATATGTCAAGGATATACTTATCAAAACCTTTTAGAACATTCTAGAAGGTTCTTAGAACTCTTTAGAACTTTCCAAAGTCTTCTAGCATCTTCTTAGTTGGTAGAAGTTGCTTGAGAAGCTTCTTTAATAGTAGAAGTTGCTTAAGAAGCTCTCTAGTTGGTGGAAATTGCTTGAGAAGCTCCTTAGTTTGTGGAAGTTACTTGAAAAGTTTGAGACCTTTCTAGGAGCATTCGAGGAGGCATTTGGAGAGCATGATAAGGCTTGTTGGGCAACCACCAAGATTTGTACTTTGTATCAAGGATCACGCTTTGCATCTATTTACGCATCAGACTTCAGACAACTTGCTTGTGATATCAATTGGGGAGAAGAAGCGTTGGTGAGTCAATTTTATTAGAAATTCAAAGATGACGTGAAGGATTTATTGCTATCTCTATCCGACCCTCAAACACTCAATGAAGCAATGAGTCAAGCGGTGAAGTGTGACAATCAGCTCTTTTAATGAAGTCAAGATCATTATTCTAGAGCTACGCGATATCCACAAGGAAACTAGTTCTATTCAGCTGCTCCTATCAAGAGTGTAGAAGTTCAATGTGAAACAGGAGACATGCAAATCAATACAATATGTTTCAAGCCCCTTATAGCTGAAGAAAAGAAGCAACGATTTGAGCAAAACTTGTGCTTATATTATAGAGAGGCAGGCCATAAAGCCAAAAATTGTCTTAGAAAACAGATGCCTTAAACAACAAGACTCACGAGCACAAGCGTGCAGGAAAACAAGGATGTCCAGCCACAATTAGGACCATGTGGCTAGACATCTCATCACCCCAAATTAATGAAGGTCTCTTTTTCTTAACTCAACCTTCTCATTGCTTTACGGTATCTTTATTTTTTGGTATTCAAAAATTACAAACCGATGCTCTACTAGACTCAGGAGCATTTGCTTAGTTTTTAAATGAAGAATTTTCTAAGCTTCACAAATTTCTTCTTATGAAGAAACCAAAGCTTATCCATGTAGAAGTCATAGATGGCCGACCTTTGTCTTCTGGCAATATTACTCATTAAATTAAATCATTGAAGGTATGTCTTAAAAATCATGAAAGTAGCATTGTGTTTAATATTATCAAGACCTCTTTATGTTCAATCATTTTTTGGACTATCTTGGCTTAATAAATATAACCTATTGATAGATTGGAGGCCTTCATGAAGGAAGCCAAGCATAATACACCTCTTGTCATCTTTGCAACATCAGCTCAAGAAGATGCAATTCTGACTTTGGTTATTTCAGAACAGTATGAAGAATTCAAGGATGTCTTTGAAAAAAAGAATGCTAACATGCTACTAGAGCATCGACTGTACGATTGTGCTATAGATCTCTAAGAGGGAGCACAACTACCATTTGGCCCAATCTATAATTTATCACAAGACAAATTTTCAACATTGAAGGCTTACATTGAAGAGAATCTTGTGAAGAATTTTATTTGGCATTCTAAATCTCTAGCAGGTGCACCTATCCTCTTTATAAAAAAGAAATATGGCTCATTACGAATGTACGCGGATTATCGAGGCTTAAACAAGATCATTATGAAGAATCGATATCCATTACCACTAATATTCGGATTCTTAGAGCAACTTGGTGAAGCCAAAATATACACTAAAATAGATCTTCTTGGAGCTTACAATCTTGTACAAGTAAAGGTAGGAGATGAATGAAAGATAGCATTTCGGACGAGGTATGGACATTTTGAATATAATATCATGCCTTTCGGATTGACCAATGCACCAGCTATATTTCAACATTTGATGAATGATGTTTTCCGAGAGTATTTGGACAAATTTATTATTTATTATCTCGATGACATTTTCATCTATTCTAAGAATATTCAAGAATACGAGGGTTATATGAAGTTGGTGTTACAAAAACTTTGGGATGCAAGATTATACGCCAAATTAAAAAAATGCGTGTTCTATCAACTTAAGGTGGAATTTCTTAATTATATCATTTCAAACAAAAGATTGTTACTGGATCAAAAGAAGGTTCAAGCTGTAATGGATTGGGAAGTACCAAAGACGGTATGGAATATGCAATATTTTTTTGGATTTGTCAACTTCTATTGCATTTTCATCAAAAACTACTCACAAATTATAACCCCATTAACACGATTGACATCAAAGGACAAGCTCGAGTGGAATATCCGAGTACAAGAGGCTTTTTAAGAGTTAAAGTTGGCGTTTATGACAGCTCCTATCTTGGTACATTCCAACTTTACAAAAGCCTTCTATTTGAAAATAGATGCTTACGACTTTGCGTTAGGATCTGTATTATTCCAAATGCAGAAGGATGATAATTTGCATCCAATTGCGTTCTACTCAAGGAAGATTTTAGCACCAAAAATCTACTATGAAATTCAACATTAGGAGTTGCTTGCGATAGTTGATTCTTTCCAAGAGTGGCGTCATTTATTAGAAGGTGCTGCACATCTGGTGATTGTGTATACAGATCACAAGAATTTGGAGTATTTCATAACAGCTCGAGTTTTGAATTGGCGCCAAGCTCGATGGAACATGTCATTATCTTGATTTGACTTCATCATCACATATCGGCTAGGAAGGCAGTAAGGATTACTAGATGCATTATCAAGGAGATCATATCTAGCATCCAAGGCTGAAGATGCAGCATTTGATTAGTAGTGTATAACTTCGCTACAACCTGAATGGTTTTGCCTCCGCACCACTTCCATAATCATATCAATTAATGTTGATTTTTTAGAATAAGTCCATGGAGCATCAATATTAGACTCATTAGTCTTGGATTTCAAGCAACGCTTTGATAAAGACTAGTTTAAGATTGAGGACGGATTATTATATTTTGAAGATCGATTATACAATCCGGAAAGACCAATTTGACTACGTATTCTTCAATCTCGACATGACTTCCCGACCGTAGGTCACTTCGGATTTAACAAAACAATGGAGCTTATTTCCCAAGACTTTTAGTGGCCTCAAATGTAAAAGGCAGTGAAGAGCTTTGAGATATCATGTGATCTTTGTTCAAGATCAAAGAATCCTTAATATTGCCCTTACGAGCTTTTACAACCTTTGTCAATTCTAAAGCGTCCATGGTCTTTAGAATCTATGGACTTCATTATAGATTTGCCACCTTTTGCAACATTTGATGCTATCTACGTGGTAGTAGATTGGTTTACAAAGATGTCATATTTTATTCCATACGGAAAGTCAATTTCTGATGAAGAAACAACAAGATTGTTTATTGACAGTATATATCGATATCATGGTTTACCGGATAACATTATTTTGGACCAAGGGCCTCAATTTATATTGAAGTTTTGGAGGTCGCTTTTTGACATACTAAGGGTAGATATCAAACTCTCTTCTGCCTTCCATCTTCAAATCGATAGTCAAATAGAGCGAGTCAACCAAGTCTTGGAGCAATATCTATGATGTGTGATTAACTATCAACAAGACGATTGGACTACATATCTACTATTGGTGGAGTTTGCATATAACAATTCAGTCTATGCCTCAATGCAACAAACACCTTTCTTTACAAATTATGGATATCATCTAAAACTTGATTTATTGGATAATCTAAAGATAAAAATCCAGCAGCTGAAGAACTTGCAAAGCATTTAATGAAGATCTAGACCAACTTAAAACTTTAGTTACAAGTAACTCAAGACTCATACAAAGCTTTTATAGACAAATTTTGGAAGGATTCAGTTGCTTTGTAAATTGGAGATAAGGTTTGGCTCTTGCGACAAAACATCAAGATCACTTGACCTTGCGATAAGTTGGATTATAAGAGGTTGGGACCATTCTACATTCAGGAGCAAATCAATCCGATGGCTTATCGACTGAAACTACCCACATCTATGAAGGTACATCTAATCTTTCATGTTTCTCTTTTAGAAACTTATGGCGAATCAACTTTATCAAGACGGATACAGCTACCACCATCTTGTGTTGAAATCAAGGACCACGTAGAATATGAGGTGGAACAAGTCCTTGATTTGCGACGAAGACAAGGAAAGTTGGAGTATTTAATTCACTAGCGTGGCTATGATGTAAATGAGCGGACTTGAGAGTTAGCAAAAAATGTAACAAATGCGCCGCAAAAGGTATAAGAATTTCATCGACAATATCTTGATAAACCAAAAGTTGGCCACTAATGAAATATGAAGATGAAGCCTTCTCCAAAGGAATGTATATAAGTAGGATCTAGATCTTATTGAATTATAATTTGTTGCATTTTGTTTTCTTGTAGTATCAAGATATCTAATTTCAAGATGTATTTAGATATGGCTAGTGAGAATGTGGATACTGTATTAGTAGTGTCATCTCAATTAAGTAGCTCATGACATCGACCTCGAGATAAAGAATTAGAAGAGCCAAGAAGACATCAAAGAATACCAAATAGCAGATCACTTGTGATTGTCTTTGAAGTTGAATCAACTCATGCAAGTAGTGGCGAAGCAATATTTTCAAGCCGTTTTCACAATGAAGATACAGAAGTTTAGGCATGGTTTCAAGTAGAAGGTGTTGGTCATTACCGGTGGCTACAAGGACCTATGAATCATTTGCCTCATGAACAACAGTTGGAATATATTATAGGGACTATGCGTCAAATCTTTGATTTCCTACGTTTGTGAACATACATCTCAAATAGCTTCTCGGAGACCTCAAAGCTAGAGGAGGAGGTGATGTCAAGGACATAATTATCAAAATCTTCTAAAATATTCTAGAAGGTTCATAGAACTCTCTAGAACCATCCAGAGCCTTCTAATATCTAGCTAGTTGGTAGAAGTTGCTTGAGAAGCTTCCTAGTTGGTAGAAGTTGCTTGAAAAGCTTCCTAGTTAGTAGAAGTTGCTTGAAAAGCTTCCTAGTTGGTAGAAGTTGCTTGAGAAGCTCTCTAGTTGGTGGAAGTTGCTTGAGAAACTCTCTAGTTGGTGGAAGTTGCTTGAGAAGCTCTCTAGTTGGTGGAAGTTGCTTGAGAAGCTCTCTAGTTGGTGGAAGTTGTTTAAGAAGCTTCCTAGGTAGGAGTATATATTGAGCCGAGGTTGAGTTCTTCGCCTTGACAACATCTCTTGGAGCTCTAGCTCACTTTTTGGTATTGTTTTTATACTCATCCGATTAATCTAATTTTGCCAGTTCTTCTTGAACTCTTACTATATTCTACATCCGACATTATATATATATATATATATATCTTAGTGATTATATGAAGATAATGGCTTGCTAATTCTAAGATAAAATTACATATATTATCTTTTATAAAACTAACAAAACTTATTAAGATAATATTATTGATACATTTTTGTTAATTATTTTTAATCATTTAGTTTTAAAAATAAAATAAAGAGTATTTTTATTATTTTATAATTTTTTTAAATTTTAAATTTTTATATTTCAACACATCTTTAATCTTCTAAAGTTATTCCTATTTTTATTAGTCTATTTATTCGTTGATTAGAATAAAACTTTAAATTAAGATTTTAAATTTTAAATTTTTATTTTTTAAAAAACTATTAATAAGATGTCTGTAATTCATATATAAATCTAATTTTAGTTTCTCTGTTATGAAATGTATAAATAAAAAATAGCTAAATTTTTTGGTATATTTTTTAAACTTTAATTAATCTATAAGTCTATTAAAATTAAAGTTTATAATAAAATAATCTATTAAAATAAAATTACTATAAAAATATATACATTAAATAGATATCAAATATTAATATTATATTCAAACATAAAAAAATCTATTCATTAAATCATTTAGAATATTAAATTTTTAAAATAAAAATTACCAATTCTATATTAGATATGTAAGTTTGTAAGCATAGTTGAATAAGTCATGAATTTGATATATTAGGTTGATTTTATATAATTATAAAATTATTTTAAAATAAATATAAAAATATAACACATCTAAAATATTTTATAATATATAAAAAAGATAATAAGATGGAATTCTATAATTATACAAACTAACAATTACTTCTAATATTTTCTAAATCTTTGGTAAAACAAAAAACTAAAAGATTTAAAATTGATTAAAATATCAAAATATAAAATTCTAATCAAAATTAAAGTAATGACCAAATATTTATACTAATCATCTAATAATCTATCAAAATAGCAAAGTGATTTATATCAATAAGTTTATAACAACTTTATTTGTATTATTATCTTTTTATAAAGCACTCTATTTTGTTTATTTTATAATTCAAATTATGTTACAAAAAACCTAATTTATTGGTATATAAATACTACTATATATATATATATATATATATATAATATCATGTAATTAGCATATAATATAATAATAATTTATTCAAATATCAAAAAAATTATTTATCAAAATTGGATGATTTTGATAAGTTCCAAATTCTAAGAATTAAGTAGAATCCAATAACATATAGGAATGTGAAGATTTACCTAAAAAACAATCAATCTTAAATAATAACAAAGAAAACAATCAATCTTAGATTGTAACAAAGAAAATCAACTTAACAATGATAGATGGAACTAAAGAATATAACTAAAGATAAGATAAAAAATAATAATAATAAAAAAAATATAAAATTATAGATTTGGTATTGTATGCTTATCAAAGAGTCAAAAAATAAACATAAATAAGGTGTAATTAACATCTTCCATAGATTTTGAATTGAATCAATAATAAGCACAACAATCAAAGATTAAGTAAAAATGACTTTGCTAAAAGTTACTTATAATAACATATTACCTTAGTGAAGCTAAATGTTTTATTTTTTGAATGTAAATAAAAAAAATTAATATAAAATCAAATATATATTTAAAAATAATGATAAAAGATTTATTTATTTATTTATTTATTTATTTTATCCATGACAAAAATTATGAAGTTTTATAAAAATATGAATATCCAATTATAGAAATATCTTAGATAAATTAATAATAAATACTATGGTAGTATTGAATAAATTAGAGATACTAAGTATGTGAAAAAATCAAGATGTGTTGATTTTGATATTTCTATTGTATATCATATTTGAAATATTCAAATATATTTTATTTGAATAATAATATAATAATAATTTTTAAACATATTTTATCAAATTCTACTCATATCTTTTATTCATTTATAAACAATAAGACCAAAAACACATCTCTATTTTGAATGAAAAAAAAAAAAAAAAAAAAAAAAAAAAATTGTAGATAAAAATATTTAGTTCATGTATATAATTGAAATCTATTAAAAAGGCAATTCTAATTGTTAATTTTTAAAATGAAACTTTTTGGGGTTAAAAAAGACATTGTAATATAATGCATACACAACCTAGCTACCTTCTACAATTGCAACTTATTCAAGAACAAACAACTATAATTTATACTATTGTTAAGATTAATTTCCTTCATGCTTTTTTTAGTATTTAGAAACAATACTAATGAAAATGTTTGAATGCTAAATTCATAGTAGAAAAAACATTTGGTCAGAGATTTGGCTGACTACCAAATACTATACAAATGTAATTTTGTCCTGCTTGCACTAATCCAGTGGAGGTGGGTGTGCAACAAGCCCCTTGTTTGAGGGCCTTTCCCTCCACAAAACTTCTAGCCTCTCCATGTGTGTAAAAATGTATGACGGCCTGTACCCGAGTTGTTGATATGTGACCCTGAATTCCATCACAACGTCATTAAACTGAAGCCCATCTTCGTCTATAATGACAAGGGCAGATGCATCCCTTTCACAATGGAGCCGAGCAATATGATTTGCCCAGTTCACCTCTCTCCCACCCATTTGTGGATGAACACACAGTGCGGATCCACAGTGATGAGGCACAGGCTTGAGATTTCAATAATGGTCGCCGACTACCAAGGTTGAGTCGAAGCGGTGTCAAAGGCTTGATGTATCTGCAGTGGTAGGGGTTAGCAGCTTCCGATGGAATCTTCGATGCGCAACGCATCTCCAACCTCATCAGCACTGTATATTCTCTAGCCTGACCTTGATTGTGATTAGGATAGTGTGACTGTATTGGAACATGACTGCGTCCAGTAGAGTTGCCGTTGTTGCATTCCAACTGGATACTGATATGAATGGTTGTGGCGTGAGAACGATCACATAGAGATTCCTTGGAGTCTAGAGTCTCATTTCTTGGTAGGTCCACACATTGAATGGCGCGCTTTGAATGTCTGTAACGCACTCTTCCGGGTTTCCCTGCAATCTAAAGC